>JAFMSR010000648.1:0-46814 GCA_022818135.1 Saxidomus purpurata | reverse complement strand
AATTGACCTGGGGTCCTGATTTGAAAAATCTACATAGCGGTCCACGTCACAATGCATCATTTCAAATACCAGGCCTTGTAGTTTTAGACAAGAAGGTTTTTAAAGTTAAAAATTCCCTATAATTAAGTCTATGGGAACCAAGTGTCGATTAGTTTTAAATCCAACCAAATTTTTTACTTAACTACTTCTGTAGCAATTCAAAGATTACAAATGAGTTCTACTATGATGCATTATAAAATATCACAAAGTCATTATTAATGATAAGTAACCAAGTCTGCAAAATATAATGTTGAATAAAAAACTATATTTTTGGATCGATTTTTAAAATTGAGCCAATGTTAACAGAGTATAGCAACCTTACGGCCGAACTCTTAACATACAAACAAGTAGTTCCATATATTCAGTTGTTAGGCATTAAACCGTTATCTGTTTTCAAAATTATAAAGTAATAGATCTAAATAATTTCTAAACGTTTCAGAATGAATTAATATTATTTCGTTATTGTTCTTTAAATTTGTAATTAATCGTAAACACTATTAATGCATGAACGAGCGACTTGGGTAAAAAATTGATAAGAACTCGTTTTTTTACCCTACTGCTATAGCCGGCGGACGTAGAGCAGTTGGTAGAGATGCTGGAAATTGACTTACTGTCACGGACACGAGCTCGAAACCTATCAAATCCAATATTTTTTTTTACATTTTTCTTCTGTTTTAGTTATTATTTTAAATGTTTTACAGCAAAAAATCATAGAAAGCTTCCTTGAAGATAATGTTTATAAGACATACTGTATACATATTATTTGATAACAGTGGTGTTTTGATACTACAGGTCAGTCAGTAGTCATGTCAGCTTTAGTTTATACTAATTTTCAGCTTTTAATTGTCAGCTTTTACTTGTACAACCAGAATAAGTTTCCTTGAGTTCTTTTTGGCCATGCCTAAACATCAGTCGTTACCAATTTCTAGAATATTTACATGTCAGTTTTGTTTGTGGGCCCGCTGTGATACTTTGTATCACTGTTTTTCTTGTTCAGTTATTAATTTACTCTGTGTCTTCTTTGATCTTGCTCATTGTTCAGTTTTTGCCTTCAATTTAGGATAGGATATTATTTCGAGCAGGCAAGTACTGGGAAGGCGGTCCGATTTTTTTGCTCCTTACTGCAAGCTCAAAAGGTACCGTTTATCTTTTTTGTTCTTTCACCAACATTAACATCACACTATTAGGACTGTAACCAGTCAGGTTCTTCTAGAAATCTGTGGCACTGTATACGAAATCAAGACCTTTAGTAACTGAACTGTTTTGTTCTTGTCTGCATCGATTTGGGTAAACTAAGAGTAACTAGGGCTGCAAAGATACAAGTTTCCTTCCGTTTGGATAGGATCATGTCCGTTATCGAATGCTGGTATTCGACTGCCTCCACACTTTAACTACAGTATTGATTCTCGTTTTGTAGAGGTGCTGTGGCGTAGGGGTAGAGCGTGGGACTGCTTACTAGGTCGTGGGTTCTCATCCTGGTAGTGGCATTGTTAACTGCGACCTTCAAAATCCATTCATTCTGAGTGAGTATCTATCAGAGCCCCAGGAAACACTCATCGGGGTAGTAAATGTAAGCTGCAAGTACTTGCTCTACAATAATTATGTATATACTGAATCAATAACAAAAAAAAACCGATTACTCCATTTTTAGTTTTTCTATGAAAAACAAATGAGCCATTGTCATAACCCTCTTGACGTCAGTCGGCAGTGTCGTCTTACATCTGGTTAAGCTTTCTTAAAGTTCACTTTCTCGGTAACCATTAAAGCCTTGAAACTTTAGACAATTGCTTGGCATCATACAATGGCCCGAGTGATTAAAGTCACCGACTGATGATCATGTGTCCTTTGCCGCTGTAGGTTCGTGCCCTACTTGGATCGCATTCTTTTATGTCTAAAAGCTATCTAGGTTCTACACAGGTGCCCGCCCGTAACTGAAATAATGCCCAAATCTTCCTCCTCCATGAAAGCTGGAAGTTGCCATATGACCTTAGCTGTTGAGTGCGACGTTAATCCGAATCAATCAATTGACACAATACAATCAACCCTATGGGCAAATCCCAAAACTTGAATGACATTAAAAGTTCTGCAAACTTTGAATTTTCAGTTCAGTTTTGTAAAAATCTATTTCTCAGTTATCATTCACAGCTATGATACTTCATAGGGTAGTTGAGCATAGTCACTGAATGCAAAAGATAACCACATTGGTTCCTATCTCGAAAGTAAAGTTTACACAAATGGTTAAAGGTCAAAATTTGTGGACAGTTGTGTCTCCAGTTTATAACTTCACTCGTGTAAGGGTTGTCCTGATATTTACACACGTATGTGTATAGTCTGTGTTGTCCTGATATTTACACATGTATGTGTGCAGACTGTGTTGTTCAGAGACAATCGATCCTCTAGTACTTCCAGTCCTTTGATTTAGATTACCCAGAATGTCAAGCAAAAACTGGAATAAGACAACCAAATCCTAGGTTTATCACGCTACATACTAAGTAATAAACAACAATAAATACTATGTTTTGATGTCCTAAAATGTGCGATAAAACCCAAATAAACAGAAATAACTTTGTAGAACAATCTTGGTAGAGGTCCGGGGCCAGTAAGCATTCCTCCATGCTAAGTATGTCTTGTGGTACTGTTATGAAATAGCTTGTACCTGTCCATGCTTTTTTAAGACAAGTTGGTTTTCTATGTTTTTGCATCATTCGCCAGGAGGCGGCGTCAAGAATTTGGAATGCAAAATAAATCTGATCCATGGATGCGAGTCTATGCATAGCTTCGTCAAAAATCAAAATTAAACACATTTTTCTACATTCGAGGCCTCCGGGGCATGAACTTTGATTTGTACACAAACTTCAAGAAAAGATATGTAAATCAAAACCATGTCCGCAAACAAAACTCCTTAATACATACAATAAAATAAGAAAATTAAATGACAAGATGAAAATCACACTGAATAGATTTTTCAAAGGGTTGAAATGTTAATTAGTGCTAACAACCGTATAAATTCAATAAAAATAACCTGTGTTATATTTTGTGTAATTTATTTAATTCATATAAGTTATATTGATACAGAATATCATTTACTGTTCCTATTAATAAAGTTTAAAATGCGGCATACATTACGGTCTTATTGCAGTCCTATAACGGAAAGTACAGCCAAGCGGAAATGTTTTGATTTTTGTTAATAGATTGTTTATATCACATGAAATAACTTATAAAGTAAATGTAACTTGAATTACTTATAATGTAATGTATGTTATTGTGACGTTAAGTTAGATTTTATGAATAAATGTAGTTAAAACTGCTTTTTTTCGATATAAAGGGATAATAGTTAATGTGCTGTTTGTCTTATATTTCAAATGATCATGAACGAACTCCTGTAAAACATTCTCTCAATTCAAGTAGATAATAGTGTATGAAAAACTATCCAATCACCTTACAGAGAGCTATTAAAATGGAAAAACATCTTTGGCAGCGTCTTTTATGTTTTGTTTTGCACATTGTTTTGTTTTGTTTTAAGTATTAACATAGTTTCTGTGGGTCTAAGTTTGAACAATCTTGAGTTCCACTAGGCAAGGCTACATGCTAAATATTCAAGCTCTATAGGCCTTGTAGTTTTAGAGAAGAAGTTTTCCGATAAAAGACTATGTAAAAACAAGTGACTCCCCTGGGGTCATAATTAGAACAACCCTGGTAGAGGTCAACTTTGCAATGCCACATGCCAAATACATGGTATCTTAATTTCCTTCCTGTTCTTGAGAGGAAGATTTTTAAAGTTTTTCCTATTTGTTGCCATAGCAACCAGAGTTCTGCATGGACTGAAATAAACAACTTTATACAGAGAGGGCTTCATGCAAGGAACATCCCTGCCAAGTTTCATCAACATTGGCCCATTGGTTTCAGAGGAAATGTCGTTTGAAGGAAAATGTTAATGGATGTACGATGTAGGGAAAGCGATCCTAATAGCTCACTCTTGCACTTTGTGCCAGGTGAGCTAACTAGATGCCCATGTGCAACATGTCGAGCCCGTCAGCTGTCAAAAGGACTTACTCCTTACCAAGAAGAGATAGGTCAAAATACACCTAAATATTGGATGTAACATGCACGTTGTACCACAGAAACGTGGTCTCGATTTTTCTCAACACCCAGTAATAAAAAAGTTACAATATAAGCTATTTATAGTAAAACAAAGGGTAGTAATTCTAAAAACAAGGGTAGCTCATGGTAGTGAACATTAGTGCCAAGTTACATCAAAATCCCTCCATACATGAAGAAGATATGTTCCGGACAAAAATATTCTTGAATTTGACCTTTAACCTCTAACTGTGACCTTGACCTTAGACCTTGGGACCTGGTTCTTGTGCATGACAAAACCAATAGTGACAATGATATATATCAATCATGTCAATTAAACTATTTAATATTATTAAAGTACGCAGAATTTTGTGTAAAACAACTTACCAAAGCTAGTATCTCCCTTTTCTCCTACAAGTTTGTCATGTTCGAGACATGGACATCCAACATCTGTGTCAAATGTTTTGGAAATGTCATAAAGATATTTAGGATTTAAAGATAATTTCGAAAAAACATGTTGTGCCAACTTCAGTGTCCAGCACCATTCCTCAGGACTGCTTGAAGATTCAGACAAAACTTTCATTTCTGAAAAAAGAAGACATTAAAGGTAAATCACCTGTATCTATTGTATAATTCTACCGGAGTATAAAACATGCTCAATTTAGGTATAAACTATACAAATGGATGCACATTAAAGTAAAACAGTAAAGAAACATGAGCACAGAAGAAACTTTAAAATGGACAGCGCTTCTTTGGCCACGAAGGCCCCAAAAATGATTAGTTTATGTTAAAACCTAATTTGCATAGATTTACAGTTGATCATGTTGATTAAGTAGTTATTTGTATTCTAAACAAGAGCTATCACTAAATGTGATTAATACCCCCGAAAGACTGCTTTATAAACTGAGGAGGTTCAAGTAACAGAATACCTTGCAAAAAAACTAAAAAAAAGATATTGTTCTTGGCAATAACTCTGTAAATTAGTCAAGATAGAGTTATGGCTCTTGTACAATGCACTTCCTCTCATTGTGCTGGACCATTGTATGAAGTTGTATTGCATTCCAACCAGTAGTTTTCAAGTTATGCTCTGCGACAAGGAAAAGTAACAAAGGGCAATAACTCTGTAAATACTCAAGATAGAGTTATGGTTCTTGTACACTGCACTTCTCATTGTGCTAGACCATTGTATGAAGTTGTATTGAATTCAGACTGGTAGTTTTCTAGAAATGCTCCGGACAAGGAAAAGTAACATAGGGCAATAACTCTGTAATGAGCCAAGAAAGAGTTATGGTTCCTGTGCAGAGCACTTCCTCTCAATGTACTTGACCATTGTATGAAGTTGTATTGAATTCCAACTAGTAGTTTTCAAGTTATGCTCCAGACATGAAAAGTAACAGAAGGCAATAACTCTGTAATTAGTCAAGAAAAAGTTATGGTTCCTGTGCACTGCACTTCCTCTCAATGTACTTGACCATTGTATGAAGTTGTATTGAATTCCAACCAGTAGTTTTCAAGTAATGCTCCGGACAAGGAAAAGTAACAAAGGGCAATAACTCTGTAATGAGTCAAGAAAGAGTTATGGTTCCTGTGCACTGCACTTCCTCTCAATGTACTTGACCATTGTATGAAGTTGTATTGAATTCCAACCAGTAGTTTTCAATTTATGCTCCGGACAAGGAAATGTAACAAAGGGCAATAACTCTGTAATTACTATAGAAAGAGTTATGGTTATTGTGCATGCACTTCCTCTTATTGTGCTTGATCATTGTATGAGGTCGTTTTGAATTCCAACCAGTTGTTTTCAAGTTATGCTCCAGACAAGGAAAAGTAACAAAGGGCAATAACTCTGTAATGAGTCAAGAAAGGGTTATGGTTCCTGTGCACAGCACTTCCTCTCAATGTACTTGACCATTGTATGAGGTGGTATTGAATTCCAACTAGTAGTTTTCAAGTTATGCTCCAGACATGAAAAGTAACAAAAGGCAATAACTCTGTAATGAGCCAAGAAAGAGTTATGGTTCCTATGCACTGCACTTCCTCTCAATGTTCTTGACCATTGTATGAAGTTGTATTGAATTCCAACCAGTAGTTTTCAAGTAATGCTCCGGACAAGGAAAAGTAACAAAGGGCATTAACTCTGTAATGAGTCAAGAAAGAGTTATGGTTCCTGTGCACTGCACTTCCTCTCAATGTACTTGACCATTGTATGAAGTTGTATTGAATTCCAACCAGTAGTTTTCAAGTTATGCTCCGGACAAGGAAATGTAACAAAGGGCAATAACTCTGTAATTACTATAGATAGAGTTATGGTTCTTGTGCATTGCACTTCCTCTTATTGTGCTTGATCATTGTATGAAGTTGTTTTGAATTCCAACTAGTAGTTTTCAAGTTATGCTCCCGACAAGGAAAAGTAACAAAGAGAAACTCTGTAATGAGTCAAGATGGAGTTATGGTTCTTGTGCACTGCACTTCCTCTCAAGGTGTTTGACCATTGTATGAAGTTGTATTGAATTCCAACTGGTAGTTTTCAAGTTATGCTCCGGACAAGGAAAATGCAACAGACCGCCTGACTGACCGACCGACCGACCACCAGGTGACTCCTATATACCCCCCCAAACTTCGTTTCGGGGGTATAATAAACCTACAGCTATTATAAAAGTAAAGGTATCAGATCGCTAATTGTATCCATGTACAAAGTGTCACTTCATGACCACCATATATTACAGTAACTGTTGTCAGGGTGTATTGCAATGTAATACATAGTCCCCTGTCAGTAAATAGTACTTCCTCTAAATGCCCCTATATTTATGTCTTAGAATTATACCCTTAAAACTAAAAGTTCAGAAATGGAGATATTGAAAATGTATTATATTTGAAATTTGAAGAAAACTCCTTTCAGTATTTGCTTTGTACAAGGTAAGATAATTTTATATAAACAAATATAATTTAAAAAATTGGCAAGGAACAGTTATAGTTCTTTGATATCACAAATCCACTCAATATCCTCTATCTGCGTATGCAGTTTGAATAAATTTCCCTCACTTTTGCAGTTATACTTAGTGGAAAAATAAAGGGAGATAATTAAAATCCCAGTACACTCTCTCGTTAATGCCTTTTATCTTTGTAAGCAGTTTGAATTACTTCCATTCCATACTTAACAAGTTATGCTCCGTACAGAAAAATACAAATACATGTAATTTACTTCTTTTTCACAAAAAAGTAAAATGATGTCATTTTCCGTCTCTATCAACATGTCATGGCTCAAGATACTACTTTGAACACTTATTGAGATATCACAGGATGCTTGTATGTGCTTTTTGGGTCGATTGTAAAAATCGAGCCAATGTTAACAGAGTATATCGGCCTTACGGCCGAACGCACAACATACAAACAAGTAGTTCCATATAAACAGTTGTTAGGCATTATAGCGATTTCTGTTTTCAAAATTATATAGTAATAAATCTAAATAATTTAAAAACATTTCAGAATAGAATAATATTATTTCGTTATTGTTCTTTAAATGTGTTATTAATCGTAAATACTATTAATGCGCGACCGAACGACTTGGACATAAAAATTTATAAGAACTCGTTTTTTACCAATAATTCTATAGGCAGCGGACGTAGAGCAGCAGGTAGAGATGCTGGAAATTGAATCTGCGCTGACTTACTGTGGCAGACGCGAGATCGAATCCCATCTAGCACATTTATTTTTTTACATTTTTCTTCTGTTTTACTTATAATTTTAAGACTTTAAACCATTTTAAATGTTTTACAGCAAATAATCATAGAAAACTTCATTCATTTCAAACTTAATAAGATATACTGTATACATATTATTCGGTAACAGTAAAGTTCAGTCAGTAGTTGTGTCAGGTTTTGCTTGTACAACCAGAATTGGTTTCCTTGGGTTCTTTTCGGGCCATGCCTCAACATCAATCATCACCAATTTCTAGAATATTTACATGTCAGTTTTGTTTGTGGGCCCGCTGTGATACTTTGTATCACTGTTTTTCTTGTTCAGTTATTAATTTACTCTGTGTCTTCTTTGATCTTGCTCATTGTTCAGTTTTTGCCTACAATTTAGGATAGGAATTTATTTTGTATTATTGACACAATACACTCAACCCTATGGGCAAATCCCATAACTTTTGAATGACATTAAAAGTTGTGCAAACTTTGAATTTTCAGTTCAGGTTTGTAAAAATCCACTTCTCAGTTACCATTCACAGCTATGATACTTTATAGGGTAGTTGAACATACATGTAGTCACTGAATGCAAAAGGTAAGCACATGGGTTCCTATCAAAAGTAAAGTTTACACATATGGTTAAAGGTCAAACTCTGTGGACATTTGTGTCTCCAGTTTGTTGATAACTTTACTCATGCATGGGTTGTCCTGATATTTACACATGTATGTGTACAGTCTGTGTTGTTCAGAGACAATCGACCCTCCAGCACTTTCAGTCCTTTGATTTAAAATAGTTCTGTTGCCATAGCAACCACATTAATTTTTTAGTCTGACTATTTTAATTATTTTTGTCTGAATACTGAAGCCTCTTAGTTTTAATATGGTAAAATTAACAGTAGGACACAAAACAATTTGACACTACCATACCATAAAACAACCTATTAATTGATAAACAGCTGTCGTGTAGCTTAACTATGGCCAGATTATTAGCTTGAAAATCATTTAGTGATGTCACGATAAACCGGTATACCGGTATATTGCAATACACAACAAAAAAATACCGTATTGTGATACGATATCCCCGTACCGGTTTTTTCTTCAAATATTTACGTTTTTGTTGCTTCAAGTTTCGTCTTCCATGTTTGATTTAAAGAATAATGTTCTACGATTTAACAGAGTAAACGGCATTTAATCGAGTGAATTGATGATAGGTCTGGGTCCCTCCAGACGCTTTGAAAATCGATTTTCGTGCTTGACAATGGGACGCTGTTCTCGGAAACAAACTAAAATGGCGGACTTTGACACAATTCCAAACAAGAAGGCAAAAAGCGATATATGGGCTCATTCTTGATGCCGATACAGTTGACAAATTAATATTTCTGAAGAAAAACTTGCTATGAATAAGTGCCATTAGTACTAACTAATAGCCTTATGGACAACACTGCTCATATTTTGTGGTATTCGAACAATAGTTTTGACACTTACATATGTATTACTAGTCACAATGTAAAACTGCCTAGTCATAATTTTCTAGTCAATAGAAGTTGTTATTTCCAGTTTATAGTTCTTGTTTTGTTATGTTATATCATGCTGTGTTACTTTTGTTTAAAAATAAAGTGTTTCACAGATACCTAGAATCTTTACAATGAATCCTAAAGGCGAATATAGATTCTGCAATATATCGCGATACATATTGCAATACACCATGGCCGTATCGCGGTATATCGTGATACGCCTAAGGCGTACCGTGACACCCCTAAAATCATTACATATGAAACAAGAACAATCATATACCTGTAAGCTTAATAACAATTAAGAAAATGTCTTTATTTTGAGTAATATTGTTTTATTAATAATCATAATAATTATTAATAATCATAATAATTATTAATAAGGTGATTGAAAATTCAAAGTAATATGCTGAAAAATGCATGTTCACACTGTATCGGCAAAACGCACCGGCTCCAATTTAACTATACTGCTCCGACTAATGTAACGACAAGGCTGACAAAAAATGGCTGATTTAGTAAATAAAACCCAAGTCAGTATAACAGGTTCGTGTATTTTACATAATAAATCGCAACTTCTGAAGAAACGAATACTCTTACTGAATGCTCACTTCTTTCCTGCATGACTGTAGCTAGATGGCTGTTTCAGACATCGATGCGTGTGAAAGTAATGCAAGTTGAATGCAGAGGATTCACCGGTAAAAAGTGTGAAACAGACCCAAAATGCATGGATTTTGCTCAAAATTATCGAAGTTAAGGTGTTTAGCATAAAAGATATGGAACCAGTGCGTTTTGGCGATACAGTGTGATGTTGAAGATTCAAGATAGTAAGTTGAAAATTGAAGATATTAAGTTGAAAGTTTAAGATACTAAGTTGATGCAGAAATTAGCGTCGCAATTCAAGAGACACCCCTGGTTCTTATACATGCCAGCTGTATAGCACCCATACATGGGACTTCGATTTTAAAGTCTCATCCGAAGGACTGTTTGTAATTTTAGTTAGTCAGCCCCAGGAATCGAGCCCGCAACCCCGATATTACAAGTCTCCTGCTCTACCAATTGAGCTAACCGGGCTGACAAAAGTATCAAGTTCATATCATGAAACCATTTTGTAACATGAAAATTATTTCTCCTCTGATGAATACTTGTTTTTATAAACCACAGCTAGACAATTATAGAAAACAAGAGGGCCATGATGGCCCTATATCGCTCACCTGACTGCCATTGGCTATAATAAAAGAGGGTCAGGATTCTAACATAATTCGTAGAGGTCCACTACACAACACTAAGTAACATTTCAAATATCTATCATCTGCCTGTCAGCCTTGTGTGTTTTTAAATGTGAGGATTTTCAAATACAAACATTTATTGTACCCTGTTTCCGAGAAGAGCAGTTTCTACTTTTAAAACCAAATTACCCTTCAATTCTAAATAAGCCTTCAGACTGATCACATCTCATATTTATTGAAAGTAAAATAGGTAATCAACAGTTTTGGTGTTGGTATGATTGCAAAGATTTATATTGTTTCAAAGATAAGAAAGAATGCGACAATTTATCATAAAAAAGAATTTAGTCAATTTTTCAAAGTTAATGTGCATAGGTTGTAAACGTTCTTAAATGTTCGACAGATACAGCATTATTGCACTTATAAGTGGTCTGTCTCTTACTACGCAGTTTAGACATGCACTTCTTTAATAAGCAGCCGATCAAAACGCGCTGAAAGTGACACGCCTCATATACCATTTATACCGGCAATACTTTACCTACATTGGATTTATAAGTGCCATTTCATCGGTTATGTAATGAAAATGTAGGTTTTGATAACAGACGGAATGTCGTCCTGGTTAACTAAGTGGTTACGATATGTTTTACTCCAAAATTGAAAGTAGCGGAGTCACGTAGATACTACGCAGTCTGGAGTTTAAAGATGATCGTTATTTAACTTTTGAATTTATGTAAAAAAGAGCCAGTTTTTAAGTTGCTTTCGCTGTTAGCGCTAATTGTCAAATATACCCTGCCATATTCAGGGAAGCACCGTGGTGTGCATTTGTTGATATAATTGAACATGCGAAATAGACTGTTAAAATGCACCGAAGATTTTTTTAGTAAGCTAGTAGCAAAATATTTTCGTTCTAAACCACCTTTTCAACAGTGCTTGAATAGACAGGTTTCCTAACTATCATTGAACAAAATTATTGATTGATTACTATGATTATTTACAATAATATACTGTGATTCATTTATTTTGAAATACCTATCATTCGTGTGTTTGGCATGGTTCAGTGTAATGAAATAACAAAACTTGAGCTGCGTCATGGGAAACCAACATAATGGACTTTGCGACCATGCAAGCAGGCTGGTCTGGATCGATACTTGTCGCCCATCAATGTGTAAGCAGTTTTTGTTTAATGTTGTGTTTTATGGTATATGTTACATCTACCATACGACTGTTTTATCGTTAACGGGCTAGATAAGAATGTTAGGGTTTAACACCCGGCATGAAACAATTTGTTATGAATGGAACACCAATAGAAAGTTGTTATATTATTTCGCGTATATCATGTATTATACCATGAATGCAATCAATCCGATTAATTTTCATGTTGACATTAAAGAAATGTGTTGTGTTAATGTTTACAATGGTGAAAAATAACGTTGTAAGCCATGCTCAGTACAATGTATACTATGTATTAAATATTACGACTTTGTTCTTTATTTATAACTTAGTCTAGAAAATGATCTACGTCAAAGGAAATACCTTTCAGTTACTTGTACGTCTATTTACAGGCACGTAGTCAATCTTACGTTAATTCCTGGTAAACATGTGTTCAACATTCCTCTCCTAAGTACCAATCCTTACGATAATCTATGTTTCAGACTGAACATTTTCAGTGCCTTCAGCGCTTTGATTTTTAAAGTTTTCCCTATATAAGCCTATGTGAAATCAAGTGACTTCCCCCCTCCTGGGAAGGGGTTATTTTGACTAGGGGGTCATGATTTGAACAATCTTGGTAGATGTCCACTAGACAATACTACATGCTAAATATCTAAGCTCTAGGCCTTGTGGTTTCAGAGAACATGATTTTTAAAGTTTTTCCTATATAAGCCTATGTAAAACTAACCGACCCCCCAGGCGGGGTTAATTTTGACCTGGGGCTCATAATTTGAACAAACTTGGTAGAAGTCCACTTGACATTGCCACATGCTTAATATCTAAGCTCTTGGCCTTGTGGTTTCAGAGAAGAAGATTTTTAAAGTTTTTCCTGTATAAGCAAACCTGGAGCAATAATATTAACAGAGTGTGAAACGACGCAAAAATTTCGCAAAATTCGTGGCCGTCCGAACGGGAAGTGGCCATCTTGAATTTAGAAATAGAAGCAGCAGAAAGCATAAAATAAAGCTATAATACTCAACAAATGCTGACAATGAAATACTAGATATGGTGATGGCATTTTATTATTGTTTCATTCTATTTACTGTAAAATATTTTACCACCGCTTGTTAGTCATTAAATCTGTATTTCAAGAACGTTCGCTCAAAAATGGCGACGGATTCGAAAAAGGATTTGAAATGACCAGTCGGATTTCGCAGTATGTTTTGACTTTGTATCGAGTCGTGTGCTGAAAAATATAATTTCAAACTATCGACAAGTAATGTTTCTAGTATTTGAAACACTTCAAAGTGCTTGAAATTGGCGTATTTTGTTGTTATGTGTACAGGAAAAAATGCAAATTATCTTTCAAAATGGCGACCACGGACGGCAATGAAAATCGATAATGGATTAGCATATCAGTAGCCGTTTCCAATCCCGATAGTATATATTCGTCCCAGGTAAAACTAAGTGACCCCCCGGGCAGGGTCAATTTTGACTCGGGGCTCATAACTTGAACAATCTTGGTAGTAGTCCACTAGCCAATGCTACACGCCAAATATCTAAGCTCTAGGCCTTGTGGTTTCAGAGAAGAAGATTTTTAAAGTTTTCCGTACATTTGTATATAAGCCAATGCAAAACTATGTGACCATCCTTGCGGGGTCAATTTTGACACAGGTGTCATAAATTGAACAATCTTGGTAGATGTCCACTAGACAATGCTACATGCTAAATATCTAAGCTCTAGGCCTTGTGGTTTCAAAGAAGATTTTAAAAGTTTTTCCTATATAAGCCTATGTAAAACTAAGTGACCCCACCCACCCCCGGTGCGGGGTCAATTTTGATCCAGGGGCATAATTTAAACAATCTTGGTAGAGATCCACTAGACAATGCTACATGCCAAATATCTAAGCTCTAGGCCTTGTGGTTTCAGAGTAGATTTTTTAAAGTTTTTCCTATATAAGCCTAAGCAAAACTAAGTGATCACCCGCGCGGGGTCAATTTTGACCCTGGGGTCATAATTTGAACAATCTTGGTAGAGGTCTACTTGACAATGCTACATGCTAAATATCTAAGCTCTACATGCTCTAGGCCCTGTGGTTTCAGAGAAGAAGATTTTTAAAGTTTTTCCTATTTGTTGCCATAGCAACCAGAGTTCTGCATGGAATGGAATTCTTTGAACAACTTTTATTGAGCTTTATGCAAGGAACATCCCTGCAAAGTTTCATCAACATTAGCCCAGTGGTTTCAGAGGAGATGTCATTTGAAGGAAATGGACGGACGACGGAGGATCCTAATAGCTCACTCTGGCACCTAGTGCCAGATGAGCTAAACACTGTCATCATTAAAAAATACTCTGTTACTACACTTGCAAAAAGGTATAGAAGTAACAATTAAGGTGGAGGGGGTGGCGCGGGGAGAATGTCTGAAATTCTATATTACTTGTGATTTGGTGCAAGTGTGGGCCAAACAGTGTGTCAACATCATAGTCCAACCAATTGTACGCGATTCGAGATATTGTTATTTTTGGATGGGCAATATCTCTCTTCCTCGACGAGTTTCTGACCCAAAACAAAAATATTATTTTGACTGGTCAGCTTAATTAGACCAGATGAAATAAACAGGCTAAATCTAGAGTAATGTCCACCCATCATGAAAGATATACCTTTCTCCGAATTATTCAAGTAATGCAGAAGTAATCCCAGAGATTTTCGACTATCCATATCCTTTGGAAGATTCAAGCAACCAGTCTTGGGATCAGATTTCAGGTAGTTGTTCAGCATCGAATGCGCATTACTGAACACTCTTCCCATTGAGTATGTCTTATAATCATTACCAAAGTAAATAGAGGCCCTCGTAAATGAAACAGGTCTTCGAGCATTGGCGTCAATTATCTTCAAGGTTCTAATTTTACATCCTTCCAGACCATAGTTTAGGGCAGCCAGGCCTGAATATAACCATTCGACTTTTACATGCTGCTTCAAAAATGATTCGAATATCGGGTCTAAGTCGTCGAATTTACGTTTCTTTGATGTGGTTTCCTCCGATTCCATCATAATTTGTTATCAGTTTTGTTTGTGTGTCCACAGTTTTTCTTGTTGTAAATTCCGCCTTTCACGCACCATCCGAAGATGTATCATTTTCAATCTCTGCAGTGATTTCCTCCCTTGTTTTAAACATGTCATAAATCGGTCTGGTCAGGCATTTACCCCCAACCTTACAAAAGGGCAGTAACCGCAGCAAAAGACATTCACAAAATGCAAACAAACGAGGGTCCTGCTGTTGCAAAAGTAAAGGTTGATATGCTGCCAGACCTGACTAAGTATCGTACACCTCTTGTGTCAAGGTATGCTAGCCCAGAAATGGCGTTCAACTACAGTGACATGAAAAAGTTCACAACATGGAGAAGGCTATGGACATGGCTGGCAAAGGCAGAAAAGGTTTGAAATATCAGTGTGTATTCAATAAATCCTTTGATACTTGGCTTCAATTCATACGTCATGATACATGTACCGATAAACTAATTCATTCTGTCAGTGGGTGTAACTCGGCTTTTATCGTTGAACAACTTTAGTTTAATATAGATAGGTGCCTATATGTTCGCGGTATCCCTATGCTCACGGTATCTCTGGAAAACAGCTATTTACAGAGGAACAGATAACAGGGGGGGATGTAAAGTGGTTCACTTTAGTGAGGTTTTCAGTGCATGATTGTAAAAATGGGGGACTGGAGGTTGATTTTTGATCGCTGTGTTTGCATCTTCACCAGGTGTTTAATTGAATTAGAGTGGTATTAGGTATCTCCGAAGGCAGTGACTAGAGTTAGGGTACCATAACTCTAGCCTCCGAGTCTAGAGTTACGGAAGTTCCGTGTCACTAGCAAAACCGTATGAGGAAAGGCTAGAGTTACGGAAGTTTATAAAGGTATGTATATTGCTTTATTATGCATGATAATGTGTTGTAAACCTGAATATTTTCCCACTATTCATGAATAAACTGATCTGTTAAATATACGACAATTTCACAGGCCCATTTTGGTTATACTTAATATATTGCTAATATCGGAACTATCATTGTCATGCTGTATACTCTTGCACATATTTATGTATTCTCTGTTTACAAACAACGTTAATAAAACAATAGTAAGATAAAGAAAACAATTGAACTCGATCCATTTCGCTAGAAAAATTCTTAATTATAGACATCAAAATCACCCAGTTAAAGCTCAACTATTCGGAGAATATGGACAGCTATTACAGTCACTTGTGCGTCGGCATTGGCGTTGCTTCTTTGGTTAGTTTTGCCTGCTAAGTACTATCATGTACATATCTCAGTAACCACTTATGATATTGACTTGAAACTTTGTTCATGTCTTTAGGGTTGTCATACAATCAAGTCAGATAACTCTTGTATAAATTTAGTACAAATTATGACCCTTGTTTGACATTGAAAAACTGGTTAAAGTTTTGCCTGCTAGGTACTAAATTTGGTTAAAGTTTTGCCTGCTAGGTTCTATCATGCACATATCTCAGTAACCATGTGTGATATTGACTTGAAACTTTGTAAATGTTTTTAGGGGTGTCACACAGTCAAGTCAGATAACTCTTGTATAAATTTAGTGCAAATTATGGCCCTTGTTTGACTTTGAAAATTTGGTTAAAGTTTTGCCTGCTAGGTAATACCATGGACATATCTCAGTAACCACTTATGATATTGACTTGAACTTTGTTACTGCCTTAAGGGGTGTCACACAGTCAAGTCAGATAACTCTTGTATAAATTTAGTACAAATTATGGCCCTTGTTTGACTTTGAAAATTTGGTTAAAGTTTTGCCTGCTTAGGTACTATCATATACATATCTCAGTAACCACTTATGATATTGACTTGAACTTTGTTAATGTCTTAAGGGGTGTCACACAGTCAAGTCAGATAACTCTTGTATAAATTTGATTCAAATTATGACCCTTGTTTGACTTTGAAAATTTGGTTAAAGTTTTGCCTGCTAGGTACTATCATGCACATATCTCAGTAGCCACTTATGGTAGTTATACCAAATTTAGCAATAGTGTTCAGGGGTACATTTTGTATCAAACAATTAATTTACCAAAATTAAATATATAGTGATAGATTTTGACTTTTTTTATGATTCAACTTTCCAAGTTTATACTTAATACAGTTGTTAGCAGAATTTTGTTTTGCTATTATACTGATAAAAGTTTTGTTTTATTAGCCAACACCCACAATAGTCGAGCTTGCTGTTGTATGGACAGCTCTTGTTGATAAAACATATTTCTTTTGTATAAAAATATTTATTCTCTGGAAACTGTTGTCTCTTGTTTGTTAATATTCAGGCTCTAAAAACTGTTTCCCACCTGTTGATTGTCCAATATCACATACCACCAGCTTTGGTTCCCTTTGTGGTGAAATTTCAAGTTTTGACATTTGTCGTGTCAATAGCTCCCAGAATGACATCGTCACGTGATGACGGATATCAACATCTTGTTTCGATTTAGAAGGGATAACATTATGATTTCACTGAGGCAAATCAAAATGGTTAGGATTTCCTGCTTTCTAAACAGCTGATATACATTCAAAATACCTCCAGCATAGGTTCCCCCACTCTAATTGGTTTTATTTCTGAATGGAAAATGCCAAAATTCTTTCTAATGTAAATTGGACTTAATCATAATTTTCAATTAGCAGTGTGTTTGCAAAATACAGTAGTGACAAAAACGTTACCACATTGTCAGTTAATTATCGGCTATTTGTTTCCTTTTTAGTAACTGTTAGTTGATCAAAATGACACAAACATAGATCATTTTTATATACCCGAAGGATATATAGAAACACCTGCAACGGTCGGTCTTGTTGAACATGTTTGTTGGAACAATGTCTTGGCCAAGTTCAATAACCAGCCAAATTGCCCAAGGAACTTTATTTGTCCAAATTGACCAAATTAGCCTTATCTGCTCTCTTAGTCAACAGTTTTGATATGATCTTCACCAAACTTGCTTAACATGTATGCACTTGGTAATATGGCACTTGAAATATCCAAAATTGCCTTCTCTCTAAGTCAAACAGTTTTCAACTGATCTTCACCAAACTTGTTTAAAATATATATGGGCAGAATGTCTAGGCAAAATTTGATAACCATCAAAATCACCTCAGGCACTTTTGTATTATGGCCCTTGAATTATCCAAAATTGGCCAAATTAGCCTTGTCCGATCTCTATGTAGAACAGTTTTCATCCAATCTTCTCCATAATGAAAATTCATTTGATGAAAATATTTTGTAGGCATAATGTTTAGGCCAAGTTCAAAATTGATGAAATTAACCTTGTCTGCTCTATAGTTCAAACATATTTTACAAAACCTATAAACTGCCAGATACTGAGTTATGCCTCCTGGACTGGCGTAGTCTTTGACAGATGTGGCACTCTAGGTTAATCTTATTAACAACGTAATCAATAAGTGGCGTATTTGGGAAGAAGTAACTGAAAGTTATATGTGCTTGCAGATAAATTACTTTTTTTTGTTAATAGGAGAAACATAATTACTGTTCATTTTTAATTGTTTTGACAGTGAAAATGGTGTGTTTGCAGAATAGTGACTGGAAAATTTCCATGTTTGAAGGTTAATTACAGCTGTTGTTCACAACTGTTTACTTGAGAAATGATCACTGTTTTTAATTATTTTAAGATTGGAAATGTTTAGTTCCATGTTTGTAGAACGGTGACTGAAAAAAATAGCTGGTTTGCAGAAGATGATTAGCAGTGTCATTTTTAATCATTTAAGGATTACTTACATGCTGATGTTCAAATTACACAGAAAATGCTTGTTTTGGGTCAGGTTACAAGTTAAAAGCTGTAAGGACGACCAAGAATTTGCATCTAGTCACACTGCAGGACGAGTTACTTAAAAATTATTTTTACAGCCCTGCTAACTGATTTAAATTGGAATAGACAATATAGTAGGCTAACTCTATTTTACGAAATGGTTGATAATCATGTTGATGTCGATTCCAAACAATTCCTTACACCATACACAAGACAATCCAGACATTACCATCATTTAGCATTTCAGATACCAGTAATCACTGTTGTATAGACCGGGGTTTGTTTCAGTGAAATACCGGCTGACAAGCAATTAAGCATATTAGGAGTGTAGGGAGGAGCTGTACTACCTAGCGGAGGGTTAAAAATACTTTGTAATGTGATAATGTAAACACTGAGATTGTCTGCTTGATGTCGGGAAGTACAATTTCAGAATAAATAACAACTTACTGTCTGCTTTTGTGAGATTTAGGGGAAAGTCACTTCAAATGCATTAATAAGTAACTTTCAGTTATTGCAATGTTTTATTGAAGGATTAAACATTGAGTCAATGTATGTTTAGGAAATAGATTTCACTTTTGAGTGAAATACCGATTAGTATATCACTGGGGAGTGTAAATGCATAGTAATCTAATCACGAAAGGCCGAAGGCCTGAGTGATTAATTACAAAGCATGTACATGACAAACAGTGATATAATAACCGGTATATCACTCAAAAATAAAATCTATTTCCATTCTAACACGTTAATCTAAACAATTCGATAGGTACTATTTGCTGTGCTTTCATGAAGTCTCTGTCTTGAACTTGTAGTTTTCCGTGCATTTCTTGCATTTCGTGAAATTTTGGCTGTTCTTGTTTACTCCTCAAATAAAACACTATTCGTCTTATTTTTGTTGTTTCTGATATTGCTGGCGATACCGGAAGTGTAGAAAATTTTAGTACAATTTGTTTTACATCACATGAATTCATTCACAATAATACCAATCCAGGTGTATTAGCGCATGCACACGCGTAGATGTTGTGTGAAAATTACACAGGAGGGAATTTCAGCAGTCAAAAATAGTTCCGGACGCCTCGCGTGATATACTTAATAGTTTTATCACGCTCAAATCCTTCTTTGTGTATATAGGAGAAATTTCCAATAGTGTTAGAATTCTTATATGAGCACTTTAAAGCGACTGCACTCCAGATGACCCCCAAAATAAATAACTTCGCTTTAGTCCTTAAACATTATCCTTTGTGTATTTAAAGTCTAATAATGGTCAAAAACGAATTGTTTTTAAGAAATAAAAGCTTTTGCTGCTGTTTTTTATCTTCCCGGAGAATGAGTTTCCCGTTTAAAAATAGAGCGGGGATTCCGTCATGCGGGCAGTTTGAAAGGATCACGTGATCGTTGTACTTAGGTGTAAACAAAACAAAATGGTAGAGTCTTCAGCATCGAATATTGAAGAGGTAAGTGATTAGGCTGTATCATCGATTAAATCGACGTATGATGTATGAAACATGTTGAACATTTTGTGAATTGTTTAAATGACGTTAATCTCTGCATGTACAAACGGTCATGCGCGATGTCACGTGATGACTCCACAATATCATGTGACGATTCAGATAAAAATAAACATGATATTTTTAAACTTACCCCGTTAGTCACGGGGTAAAAATTCGCGATAGAAAATATATCAAAAACAGTATTTTTCGGCGTTTCTTTAGCTATAAAATATGTCAGTGGTCAGATTTCAATGCCCCACATACAGATGTAACACTGATTTTCTTGAAATTTGAAATTTAATTTTTTTTAAGTCATTTGGCCATCTGGAGTGCAGTCGCTTTAAATAGATGTTAACTATATCAATAAAGATATCATTTATCCATATACAGACCAGAAAGGAATGTCACTTAGTTCTGATAAATGCCATTAATTTTGATAAACATTCAAGGTTAATATTGTATGAAGAGCAAGTTTGAGAAAAGGTCATTTATGGGACTATTAATGTATACCAGATAACATTTTGTTATGGGATGAAACTTATTACAGCTAATGTAATGCATAAAACGTATATAATATAGAACTGTTCTATACAAAATATTGGAAATTTGGAAACATGTGGAATTTTTTCCCCGCTTATGTCGATGTGTGTGACTCATACAACGGCTGTGATATTATTAGCTGCCAATCATTGTAGAGGCAAGTTCAAATCTTGAAGCTCATAACACAAGTTTTTAGCTCACCTGGCACAAAGTGCCAGAGTGAGCTATTAGGATCACATTCCGTCCGGCGTCCGTCTGTCCACCATTTCCTTCAAACAACATCTCCTCTCAAACCACTAGGCTAATGTTGATGAAACTTTGCAGGGATGTTCCGTGCATAAAGCTCTATTAAAGTTGTGCAAAGAATTCCTTTCCATGCAGAACTCTGGTTGCAATGGCAACAAATTGGACAAAATTTAAAAATCTTCTTCTCTGAAACCACAAGGCCTAGAGCTTAGATATTTGGCATGTAGCATTGTCTAGTGGACCTCTACTAAGATTGTTCAAATTATGACCCCTGGGTCAAAATTGACCCCGCATTGGTGGTCACTTAGTTTGCATAGGCTTATTTTGGAAAAACTTAAAAAATCTTCTCAGAAACCACAAGGCCTAGAGCTTAGATATTTGGCATGTAGCATTGTCTAGTGGACCTCTACAAAGATTGTTTAAATTATGACCCCCGGGTCAAAATTGACCCCTGAGGGGGGGTCACTTAGTTTTGCAAAGGCTTATATAGGAAAAACTTTAAAAATCTTCTTCTCTGAAACCACAAGGCCTAGAGCTTAGATATTTAGCATGTGGTATTGTCTAGTGGACATCTACCAAGATTGTTCAAATCATGACCCCCTAGTCAAAATAACCCCTTCCCAGGAGAGGGGAAGTCACTTGATTTCACACAGGCTTATATAGGGAAAACTTTAAAAATCAAAGCGCTGAAGGCACTGAAAATGTTCAGTCTGAAACATTGATTATTGTAAGGATTGGTACTAAGGAGAGGAATGTTGAACACATGTTTACCAGGAATTAACGTAACCACAAGGTTTAGAGCCTAGATATTTAGTGTGTAACAGTGTCTAGTGTACCTCTGAAAAGTGTGTTCAAATCATGCCCCCATGTCAAAATTTACCCTGCCCAGGGGGTCGTTTGATATAGAAAATACTTCAAAAACCTGCTTTTCTAAAACTACAAGGCCTAAGGCTTAGATATTTGGTTTTTAACATTGTCTAGTGGTCTTCCACCTACTTTGTCCAAATCATGCCTCTGGGGTTAAAATTGACCACACCCACAAGGCAAGTGCACTTGTACTCAGGTGAGCAATATAGGGCCATCATGGCCCTCTTGTTATAGTTCTTCCCCGACCATGAGACCCAGAGCTTAGATATTTGTAGTGTAGCATCGTCTAGTAGTCCTCTACCAGATTGTTTAAATTATACCCATGTGGTCAAAATTGGGCACACCCCAGGGGTAATTTATTATTTTACATAGCCCTACATGTATATAGGAAATTTTAGAAAATTTTCTTCTTCATAATTGCAAGGTCTAAAGCTTAGATATTTGGTATGTAGCATTGTCTCGTTGTTCTTGCCCTGACCTGTTCTTTGCCCCTAGGGTCAAAACTGGCCCCACCATTTTGACTTACCTTTTAGAATTACAGTATACTGTACTGTTACTTTGTTTTCTGTGAAGCTGTTGTTGACTTTGTATAATAACCAATGGTACCCAGGTGAGCAATATAGGGCCATTATACGTTTGTATAATTCTTTCCTGATGTAAAAGGTCTCCTCCTAAAATCAGTTGTGAGACACATTGTATTGTGCTCTAAAACTTGATTACCATAAATTGAAAGATGCTTTTGAGAAAACTAGGCCCATCATATTTGTGTCACAACGCTGAACATGTATTTTCCCACTTGTTTTTATAGACTTTAGGTCTTAACATAACAGACGAACAAATTCAAGAAATGGAGAGAAATCTGACGAATACAGACTTTGATTTAGCAGCTGCAGAGGAGAAGAAACGTCGCCATGATGTTATGGCTCATGTACATACCTTTGGTGTATGTTGTCCAAAAGCTGCTCCTATCATTCATCTTGGAGCTACATCAGCATTTGTTGGGGACAATACGGTAAGCACATCATGAACACAGTCATAACTTTTTTTCTTTTTTTTTTTCTCTTTCTAGGCCCCATATGGGTAACCCCGTTTATTGCATATAAGGTTTAAACATAATTCATCATATAGAAGCATTAATATTATCTTATATTACTAAGGTTACACTTTTTAACAGCAAGATAAAGTATAAATTAGTGTAGTATTTTTTTTTTTTATTTCTTATTAACAAAAGTTTTCTTTCACTACTATTCCACATAACTTATTTTAATCTGAATGACCGTGTCTTAAAATATAAAACATCTATTTAAAAGGGTTGTAAGCACAAAAATGTAAAGAGTGCTCATTTTTATGTTCCTTGAAGGAGAGCATAGTTACCACATTGTCCATCCTACCAATGTGTGTCTGTCTTGAGTATAACTCCAAAACTGTGAAAGGTATTTTGTTGAAAGTTGACGCAGTGATAATGGGCATTGAGAAGACGTGCAGTGTACAAGAACCATAAAAATTTGCCCGGAAAATAACTCTAAAAGTACTGAAGGAAGTTTATTGAAACTGCACAGAAAGATAGAGGACATTGAAAGGAAGTGCAGTGACCAAGAAACTCCCTTTGTTAACCAGGTTTTCAATTTTGAAAATCCTGGTTATTAGATTGGGGTATGGCGGGCGGATGGGCGGATGGGCGGATGGGCGGATGGGCGGGCGTCAAACGAAATTGTGTCCGCTCTGTAACTCTTCAACCCTTTGAAGAATTTTGATGAAACTTCAGACAAATGTTTACCACATCAAGATGACGTGCAGAACGCATGTTCCGCATGGCTGGCTCCAAGGTCAAGGTCACAGTGACATTAACATTGAAAATCCTGTCCGCTCTGTAACTCTTCAACCCTTTGAAGAATTTTGATGAAACTTCAGACAAATGTTTACCACATCAAGATGACGTGCAGAACGCATGTTCCGCATGGCTGGCTCCAAGGTCAAGGTCACAGTGACATTAACATTGAAAATCCTGTCCGCTCTGTAACTCTTCAACCCTTTGAAGAATTTTGATGAAACTTCAGACAAATGTTTACCACATCAAGATGACGTGCAGAACGCATGTTCCGCATGGCTGGCTCCAAGGTCAAGGTCACAGTGACATTAACATTGAAAATCCTGTCCGCTCTGTAACTCTTCAACCCTTTGAAGAATTTTGATGAAACTTCAGACAAATGTTTACCACATCAAGATGACGTGCAGAACGCATGTTCCGCATGGCTGGCTCCAAGGTCAAGGTCACAGTGACATTAACATTGAAAATCCTGTCCGCTCTGTAACTCTTCAACCCTTTGAAGAATTTTGATGAAACTTCAGACAAATGTTTACCACATCAAGATGACGTGCAGAACGCATGTTCCGCATGGCTGGCTCCAAGGTCAAGGTCACAGTGACATTAACATTGAAAATCCTGTTTACATGATTTTAACTTGATTTGGCAGTCAAAGGTCATATCATCTTTGGAGGTAATTTAAAAAAGATATGATATATTATTTCATGTCTACTTTGTAACTTGAATCAGAACAACATTTTTGAAAACCTGGTTTCGTGGCATTGCCATGTTTCTTGTCTAATTTATCATCTAAAATTATGTTTTACTGAATCATATCTCAACATTACTCAAGGGATTGACTGTTTATTTCAAGCAGAGGTAGATGACATTGAGAGGAAGTGCAGTGACAAAGAACCATAACTCTTCCTTGCACACTTTAAAAACATATGACCAGTGGCACGGGAAAATGGGCCTTCCGACAAAATACTTGGAAACTAGCTTGCTTGCATATTTTGAACAAACAATATTTCAATATCATTGGAAAACTTCAGTCACCTACGTCTAGTTCATACAAAACACTTTGAAAAAGTATACCTAAGGCTTCATTGTTCACTCTAAAATGACGTCATATACCACAATTTGATGTTAAAACTCACTTAAATTTACATGGGCAGCAAACTATTCCGGTAATCATTTCCTAACAGTATCATTTATTTTTGGTTGAAAAATTATATACTCTTATTATATATCATATCTGGTGAACTATTTCATGCCTTCTTTCCAAGACATGCCTTTTTTATTAGGTATAGCCCAAATCAAAAAAGAATCATTTCAAATAGCTGTTGCCATAGTAATAGTCTTGTATGATTTTAAAGCAAGCAGTATGTTTCTGTTGAGGAAAATATAGTGGCTATCAGTTTTTATCATTGGTTTTGAATTTAAAGAGGGTGACAAAAATGTAAACGTTATGTTTTTTATTATCAATTGTTGTCGAATAATGTAACAAATGTCTGAAGGTACATTTTCGCGCATTGACGGTCATAAAATATTGTAGGTCTTAAAATGTGTTGCAAATGTTCTCTATTAACTCTGGTAAGTGATGTAAGGCAAACAATTTGTTCTCATGTATTCCCCCTAACCAGTAAGGCAGGGGATACCAATTCATTTAATTGGCTTGTTTATAAACTGGCCAAAATCAATTCTGCTGCATGCCAATTTGCACCTTCATTTGTATTTGTTTTTGCAGGATTTGATTGTGATGAGAGATGCTTTTGATATCATTCTACCAAAGGTTTGTCACCTTATTATAGTACAACTTTTTGTGTAAATGAGGTCAGTGTTTTTTTGCTGTATTACTGAATTGATATTGAAATACATATTTATGACTTTTATAGGGCAATAGTTTTGATCAAAAGCCATGTGTTTTGCAAAGTCCTGGATCCTACAAGAAGATATAAAATAAACCAAGTAAGGTTACAAGCTTACGAACTAACCTTACTTCAAACACCCCATTCCTAGATTTTTAAAATAATTACAGTCGACTCTCGAAAGTTCGAACCCGGATAATTGGAACACCCCTGATTATTCGAACACATTTTCGGGTCCCGAATTTTTTCCTTCTAAATTCAATATGTTCTACTACGGTTAATCGGAACCCGGATAATCGGAACTTTCGAACTGATATTATTGTCCGCTCATTAATAAAATAGTGTGAATAACTCCGGAAAGTTCGAACAGTGTCGTTCGTTAATTGATCAATCAGCCGGCCGCATGTTTTTCACACCTCGTGAAAATTGAGCAGGTGCCAGCTTGATTGAGTAAATGACGTCACATGGTAATAATCGAGGATATGTGTATTTTTTTTTGATTTTTTAATTAACATTTATAAGTTCCAGCTATCCTTTATTGAAAATAAACGTTATGTTTATAACAAAATCGCGGCGCTTCAAGCCGATTTTTTCTAAGTAACATTTTTCTTCTACAATGTATTTACTTTAAAGAATTACCTTTGCCGAATAAAATAATTTCTACAGCGACTTCTTTTACTCATAAAGCCGCAGGTGTTACGACTTCAAAGCACGTACACCGACGCTGAGTTTTGTTTGATCCAAGCGAAGCACGTGGCATTAAAAAGACCGAATATTTTGACAGGTAGTGACAAGTCTGATTATTTTGGAATTATAAAAACTAGTTTGGAATAGACAATGTGTAATATGAGTAAGTTTTATTTTGGTTATGCACTATCAAGCTATACAAATGTACGTCGGTCGGCAAATATTTTCGATTTTAATAAATTAATGTACAAAAGTAAAAAAATACGTGTATACAAATTTTCACGGAAAATAATTCTAATTTAATGTCCTTTCAGCTGTCTGAAACACCACTGTAAGTACCGCGATTTACACCCGCGAAGTGCCGCGATTTTTTAACGATTTCATGTGAAAATTCTTCTAAATACTCACAGGAAACGCAAGTTCGTGGACGATATTCTTTTATACAAACTGCCGCGAGCATATACCCAAGTCTCGCTTTTCACGTGCTTGTGCCCTAAAGGACGCACATATTCAAATCTTTGCGTCCTTTGCATTTTTTGTGCGTCTATGACGCAGGACGCAGGGCTAGATTATTCACTGCCGTTCAGTTAGTTATTTACAAGATGAGGCTACAGGTATAAAATTCTAGCTATCTTTTTAATTAGTTAATTTCTTTCAGAATTTGAATATGAATCATTGAAAGGATATAGGTTGTTCATATGATTTTACATAGGCTTATATAAGAAAAACTCTTGTCTGAAACAACAAGACCTAGAGCTAAGATATTGGCATTGCCATTTGGCATATTGCCATATCTGACATTGACTTGAATGTGTACCTCTACCAAGACTGTTTAAATCATCATCCCTGGGTCAAAATTGACATGCACGGGAGTCACTTGATTTTAATACATTTCTATAGGAAATCTTAAAAGTCTTCTTCTCTGAAACCACAAGGCTTTGAGCTTAGATATTTGGCATGCAGCATTGCCTCTACCAAGATTCTTCAAACCATGACCAGCAGTTCAAAAATGACCCAGCGCAGTTAGTTACTTGACTTCACATAGGCTTATGTAAGAAAAACTTTCTTTAAAAACCTTCTTGTCTGAAACCAAAAGGTCTAGAGCTTAGATATTTGGCATGTAGCAGTGCCTAGTAGACCTCTACCAAGATTGTTCAAATCATGACTCACAGTTGAAAACCCTTAATAATAGAAAAACCTTTTTAACACTGCAATAGGCCGAACTCAAAACTGGGTAACACAAGGTCAAAAACTAGGTCACCAGGTCAAATCAAAGGGAAAGCTTGTTTACACTCAAGAAGCCACATTTGATACTCAGTCTGCATGAAAAGTAGTCAGAATGTTTGTCTTAGTGATATTGTGGTCAAATTCGAATCTGGATCATTATACCCCCAAAACGAAGTTTAGGGGGGTATATAGGAGTCACCCGGTGGTTGGTCGGTCGGTCGGTCGGTCGGTCGGTTGGTCGGTCGGTCGGTCGGTCGGTCGGTCGGGCGGTCTGTTGCATTTTCCTTGTCCGGAGCATAACTTGAAAACTACTAGTTGGAATTCAATACAACTTCATACAATGGTCAAGCACATTGAGAGGAAGTGCAGTGCACAAGAACTATAACTCCATCTTGACTAATTACAGAGTTATTGCCCTTTGTTACTTTTCCTTGTCCGGAACATAAATTGAAAACTACTAGTTGGAATTCAATACAACTTCATACAATGGTCAAGCACATTGAGAGGAAGTGCAGTGCACAAGAACCATAACTCCATCTTGACTAATTACAGAGTTATTGCCCTTTGTTATTTTTCCTTGTCCGGAGCATAACTTGAAATCTACTAGTTGGAATTCAATACAACTTCATACAATGATCAAGCACACTCAGAGGAAGTGCAGTGTACAAGAACTATAACTCTATCTTGAGTATTTACTGAGTTATTGCCCTTTGTTAGTTTTCCTTGTCCGAAGCATAACTTGAAAACTACTGGTTGGAATTCAATACAACTTCATACAATGGTCAAGCACATTGAGAGGAAGTGCAGTGCACAAGAACTATAACTCCATCTTGACTAATTACAGAGTTATTGCCCTTTGTTACTTTTCCTTGTCCGGAGCATAACTTGAAAACTACTAGTTGGAATTCAATACAACTTCATACAATGATCAAGCACACTCAGAGGAAGTGCAGTGTACAAGAACCATAACTCTATCTTGAGTATTTACTGAGTTATTGCCCTTTGTTAGTTTTCCTTGTCCGAAGCATAACTTGAAAACTACTAGTTGGAATTCAGTACAACCTCATACAATGGTCAAGTACATTTAGAGGAAGTGCAGTGCACAGGAACCATAACTCCATCTTGACTCATTACAGAGTTATTACCCTTTGTTACTTTTCCTTGTCCGGAGCATAACTTGAAAACGTCTGGTTGGAATTCAATACAACTTCATACAATGATCAAGCACAGTGAGAGGGAGTGCAGTGCACAGGAACCATAACTCTATCTTGACTAATTACAGGGTTATTGCCCTTTGTTACTTTTCCCTGTCTGGAGCATTTTTCGAAAACTACAAGTTGGAATTCAATACAACTTCATACAATGGTCAAGCACAATGAGAGGAACTGCTAAGAACAATATCTCTTTTTAGTTTGTTTGCAAGGTATTATGTTACTACGAACTTCTTCAGTTTATAAAGCAATCCTTTTGGGGGTATTAATCACATTTAGTGATAGCTCTAGTTTTTTATACCCAGACATCTTGGAAATCAGTCTGAATGTTTGCCTTAATGATTTATAGGTCAGGTTCCAAACTATGTCTGCTGTACAATCCACATTTTATACCCAATCATCATGAAATAAATGTTCAGAATGTTTGTCTTGAAGAACTTTAAGTCAGGTTCCAAACTGGGTCAGATGTCTCAAAACTGGGAAATTAGGTCAAATAATACCTTTTGAAATCCCTCAAAGCCACTTTTTGCACCCAAGCATTCTAAAAGATAGTCTGAATGTTTGCCATGCTAAACTCTAGATCAAGTTTGAAACTTGGTCATGTGGGGAAAAAACTAAGTTATCAGGTCAAATCATGGTCATTGTACACAGGTGAGCGATCCAGGGCCATCATGACCCTCTTGTTTTGTATTGTTGCAGTTAGCAAGATGTATCCAAAGGTTATCGGTGTTTGCAAAAGAAAACAAAGATTTACCATGTTTGGCCTATACACATTTACAGTAAGTATTTGTAACACTCCTTACAACCAGAGATATGAAATGTATATTGGAATCACTCTGGTCCATCAATACACAAATTACTCAGTCTATTTTTGGGCAACCATTGGCAAGAATTTACTGCAACATATTTTTCGTGTCAGTGCTGTAACTTTGTCATGTGTGAAAGGATTTTCAAATCATATGGCACAAATGTTGAAGACAACATGTCACATGCCTGGCCCACATCCCTACCTCAAATGTCAAGGTCACACTTAAAAGTATAGAAATTAAGAATCCTGAATATATGCTCACATTCGTGTCTGGACTTAAACTTTGTTATGCATAAAATAACTTGGCACAACTGTTCAGAACATCAAGACGGCATGTTGTAGAATTCTGTATATAGGCTCATGTATATCTGGATTGTAACTCTGTAATTTTGATACTTTTAAGTGTGACCTTGACCTTCAAGGTAGGGATGTGGGCCTAGCATGTAATTCAAATGTAATTCAAGAAGGACTTTAAAATGAATTGGAAAGAACTTTCAGCACATGGAGATAGTGTTGTGCGCACATATGGGGTCCACAACTTGAAGGTCAAGGTCACAGACTGTGAGACACCTCTTTTGGTGCATTTATCATTTTGTGAGAGACAGCTCTTGTTGAATTACATTTGAATTACATTTATTGACATATTTATGTACTCACAAGTTTGAAGATTCTGGTGAATGAAGTCAGGCACTACCTTAGGGAAAACTATGTGTTTTATTCAGAGAGGAAATCATATTTATCTGGAAATATTAATTCAACACATGAATTTGGGTTGTTGATTACATGTTCAACACAAATTATTAATTACAATGAAATATTTTTATTTCTTGAAGACCAGCTCAGCTGACAACAGTTGGGAAAAGAACGTGTATCTGGATTCAGGATCTGCTAATGGACCTGCGTAACATAGAGAGGGCACGAAATGACATCAAGTTCAGAGGTGTGAAAGGTACTACAGGGACACAAGCAAGCTTTCTTGCTTTGTTTGAAGGAGAGGAAGAAAAGGTTTCTAGTACAATACTTTGTAATCCAGGATTATTTTATTTATTTTACATGAATTACAAGACGAAGATCTTGCAACTTATTTTCTTCTGCTCAGTGACTGTTTATTAAGGTAACTAACCAGTACTGGCTCAGAGAGAATAGACCATAGATATTTTGGTCAAGTTTTACTGTTGACATTCTAACCTATAACCATCAAGATTAATATATCCCTTAGCATGCTTTGCTTGCAGAGTTTTAGGATAGTTTCATGTCTGTGTTTTTGGGTCGATTGTTAAAATCGAGCCAATGTTAACAGAGTATATCGGCCTTACGGCTGAACGCACAACATACAAACAAGTAGTTCCATATAAACAGTTGTTAGGCATTATAGCAATTTCTGTTTTCAAAATTATATAGTAATAAATCTAAATAATTTAAAAACATTTCAGAATAGAATAATATTATTTCGTTATTGTTCTTTAAATGTGTAATTAATCGTAAATACTATTAATGCGCGAACGAACGACTTGGATATAAAAATTTATAAGAACTCGTTTTTTACCAATAACTCTATAGTCGGCGGACGTAGAGCAGTAGGTAGAGATGCTGGAAATTGAATTGGTGCTGACTTACTGCGGCGGACGCGAGTTCGAAACCCATCTGATCCTTTTTTTTTACATTTTTCTTCTGTTTTACTTATAATTTTAAGACTTTAAACCATTTTAAATGTTTTACAGCAAATAATCATAGAAAACTTCATTCATGTCAAACTTATAAGGATAATGTTAATAAGACATACTGTATACATATTATTCGATAACAGTAGTAGTAAATCGTGTCAGGATTTGCTTGTACAACCAGAATTGGTTTCCTTGGGTTCTTTTGGGGCCATGCCTCAACATCAATCATCACCAATTTCTAGAATATTTATATGTCAGTTTTGTTTGTGGGCCCGCTGTGATATTTTGTATCACTGTTTTTCTTGTTCAGTTATTAATTTACTCTGAGTCTTCTTTGATCTTGCTCATTGTTCAGTTTTTGCCTACAATTTAGGATAGGAATTTATTTTGTATTATTGACACAATACAATCAACCCTATGGGCAAATCCCATAACTTTTGAATGACATTAAAAGTTGTGCAAACTTTAAATTTTCAGTTCAGGTTTGTAAAAATCCACTTCTCAGTTACCATTCACAGCTATGATACTTTATAGGGTAGTTGAACATACATGTAGTCACTGAATGCAAAAGGTAAGCACATGGGTTCCTATCAAAAGTAAAGTTTACACATATGGTTAAAGGTCAAACTCTGTGGACAATTGTGTCTCCAGTTTGTTGATAACTTTACTCATGCATGGGTTGTCCTGATATTTACACATGTATGTGTACAGTCTGTGTTGTTCAGGGACAATCGACCCTCCAGCACTTTCAGTCCTTTGATTTTTTAAGTAATCCTTATCAAATTTAGACACAAATGTGCCTTCAGGCATAAAAATAAAACCCAAATTTTCATAAATATTAGGGCCATATCACATTTAAATGTAATCGAGACTGAATTCTGCACATAATGTTGGTTGGGCCGTTAATACAAATGATAACGTTGAGAAGCTGCATTTGTCTAACGATTTTTTTCAGACCAATTTGGAACTGAAATTCGGCCCCATTCCCCTCTTAAAGTGATGTATATTTTCCCCCATTTTTGACAAAAATTCCCCTCAAAATGGATGCTGACAAAAGTTTTTGATTAATTTATTCTAATGTTTGCCAAAATTGTTAAAAAATATAAGTTTCCATTAATAAAAATTTTTCATAGTCACTTCTTGCAATTATTTGATCCCTTACTTTTGAAATAGTCAGCCGAAAATCGCTGATTTTTCGTTTGTCATCTATTTTGATACCCCGATTTGTGTTAATTTTTCCAAAGAAAACAGTGTTCAGAAGTCTAAAAAAAAGATAACAGTACATTTTTTCATGTGTTTTAACATAAATGCTTGCTGCTTTGTTACTGACAACAGCTTTTTTTATCTGAAAAATTTAGTCAATTCAATTTTTCAGTGCAATTTTTGGCTGAAATTCGGCCTCATTCCTCTCCTACAATTTTTGACAAAAAATACCCCTCAGAATATTGCAAAAAAATTTTGACTTGCCTAAAATGCTGATAAATGTTTTTGATTAAATTGATCAAATGTTGGCCAAATGTTTTATAAAAATGCAAGAAAATGGTGAACAGAAGACTCAAAAAAGATAATATATATAATTGATCAGGTCAGACATCTGGGCATTTACCGTTGCGCGCACCTGCTCAGGCATAGCAACGCTGTCAGAGGCGAAAACAAGCGCCATCTTGTTAATAACGTATAGAGCGAAGTCCGTGTAATGCTATAAAATATTTGTTTAAAGTATAAAGATTCAGCAGTTATAACGAATTTTTATATGCAAATGACACCAACTTCTGCACATGACCTACAAACTATTTCAATTATGGACGATATTATTTCCATTGAAGATTTAAACTTGCCTCCGAAAATGAGAACACAATTGCTCCATCTAATTACATCTAAAATGAGGTAGAAATTCACAAGCATGCTATCCTAGCTTTTCCATGAAACGTTTTCTTGTGGGTAGTTTTAAGAACTAGTCTATAATTAAAACTAATTTAAGATCGTAAATCAAAATAGTTTTCTCGATTTTATTACTATAAGTTGAAAACAAAATGTTGACGTAAATCTATTTAAAAAACACACTATAATTAAAATCACGATATCTACCTTAATACGTGTCCAATTTCACTCATAGAAAAACCTTTCATCAGAGTACATAAAATTTGTCATCCACAGCCAAAAATATGCATTTTCTGAATATTTGTAAGGCTGCTTGAAACTTTGATTTGGTGAATCATTTTTTACCAAGTTGTATAGATATATGTAAGATGACTAGGTAATATTTTTATGCAGACTTGATCATACATTATAAATGTACCTCGAAGGTTAGTGACAAATAATGTATATGTATAAACGTTATTTAGGCCTATCATTCATCAAATATATGGTTTGTTTTTATCACATTGATCGTTCACAATAAAAAGGTTGCATAATTTAAATTGGGCACTTTGCAAATTGTTATGACGTAATTATCAAACGTACTTGACCAGTGTGCAATATGCAATGATGTGTGACAAGTTAGATTGCTGGCAGGGGGTCGCCAATTAACAACAAATCATATCGCATCCTTTGTTGTGACTTATGCCCTTGGGCTAGATCCACTGCAATTCCATCATTGGTTAGATTCTACGCTAATTATTTACCATGGCAACGTTGTCAAAATGAGATATTGTTTGTGTAATTATACCCCTGAAACAAAGTTTGGGGGGGTATATAGGAGTCACCTGGTGGTTGGTCGGGCGGTCGGTCAGGCGTTCCGTTGCATTTTCCTTGTCCGGAGCATAACTTGAAAACCACTAGTTGGAATTCAATACAACTTCATACAATGGTCAAGCACATTGAGAGGAAGTGCAGTGCACAAGAACCATAACTCCATCTTGACTAATTACAGAGTTATTGCCCTTTGTTACTTTTCCTTGTCCAGAGCATAACTTGAAAACTACTGGTTGGAATTCAAAACAACTTCATACAATGGTCAAGCACAATAAGAGGAAGTGCATTGCACAAGAACCATAACTCTATCTATAGTAATTACAGAGTTATTGCCCTTTGTTACATTTCCTTGTCCGGAGCATAACTTGAAATCTACTGGTTGGAATTCAATACAACTTCATACAATGGTCAAGCACATTGAGAGGAAGTGCAGTGCACAAGAACCATAACTCCATCTTGACTAATTACAGAGTTATTGCCCTTTGTTACTTTTCCTTGTCCAGAGCATAACTTGAAAACTACTGGTTGGAATTCAATACAACTTCATACAATGGTCAAGCACAATAAGAGGAAGTGCATTGCACAAGAACCATAACTCTATCTATAGTAATTACAGAGTTATTGCCCTTTGTTACATTTCCTTGTCCGGAGCATAACTTGAAATCTACTGGTTGGAATTCAATACAACTTCATACAATGGTCAAGTACATTTAGAGGAAGCGCAGTGCACAAGAACCATAACTCTTTTTTGACTCATTTTAGAGTTATTGCCCTTTGTTACTTTTCCTTGTCCGGAGCATTACTTGAAAACTACTGGTTGGAATTCAATACAACTTCATACAGTGGTCAAGTACATTGAGAGGAAGTGCAGTGCACAGGAACCATAACTCTTTCTTGACTCATTACAGAGTTATTGCCCTTTGTTACTTTTCCTTGTCCGGAGCATATCTTGAAAATACTGGTTGGAATTCAATACAACTTCATACAGTGGTCTAGTACATTGAATGGAAGTGCACTGCACAGGAACCATAACTCTTTCTTGACTCATTGCAGAGTTATTGTCCTTTGTTACTTTTCCTTGTCCTGAGCATTACTTGAAAACTACTGGTTGGAATTCAATATAACTTCATACAGTGGTCTAGTACAATGAGAGGAAGTCCAGTGTACAGGAACCATAACTCTATCTTGAGTATTTACTGAGTGATTGCCCATTTTTACTTTTCCTTGTCGCAGCGCATAACTTGAAAACTACATGTTTGAATGCAAAACAACTTCATACAATGGTCCAGCACAATGAGAGGAAGTGCAGTTTACAAGAACCATAACTCTATCTTGACTAATTACAGAGTTATTACCAAGAACAATATCTCTATTTTAGTTTTTTTTTGCAAGGTATTCTGTTACTACGAACTTCCTCAGTTTATAAAGCAGTCTTTCGGGGGTATTAATCACATTAAGTGATAGCTCTAGTTTGATTTTATTGAAAGTGGGAATTAATTATACCCCCCGAACGAAGTTTGGGGAGGTATATAGGAGTCACCCGGTGGTTGGTCGGTTGGTTGAGCGGGCGGTCGATCAGGCATTCTGTTGCATTTTCCTTGTTCGGAGCATAACTTGAAAACTTTTAGTTGGAATTCAATACAACTTCATACAATGGTCAAGCACATTGAGAGGAAGTGCAGTGCACAAGAACCGTAACTCCATCTTGACTCATTACAGAGTTATTGCCCTTTGTTACTTTTCCTTGTCCGGAGCATAACTTGAAAACTACTAGTTGGAATTCAAATCAACTTCATACAATGATCAAGCACAATAAGAGGAAGTGCAGTGCACATGAACCATAACTCTATCTATAGTATTTTCAGAGTTATTGCCCTTTGTTACATTTCCTTGTCCGGAGCATAACTTGAAAACTACTAGTTGGAATTCAATACAACTTCATACAATGGTCAAGTACATTGAGAGGAAGTGCAGTGCACAGGAACCATTACTCTTTCTTGACTCATTTTAGAGTTATTGCCCTTTGTTACTTTTCCTTGTCCTGAGCATAACTTGAAAACTACCTGTTGGAATTCAGTACAACTTCATACAATGGTCAAGTACATTGAGAGGAAGTGCACTGCACAGGAACCATAATTCTTTCTTGACTCATTGCAGAGTTATTGCCCTTTGTTACTTTTCCTTGTCCGGAGCATTACTTGAAAACTACTGGTTGGAATTCAATACAACTTCATAAAATGGTCTAGCACAATGAGAGGAAGTGCAGTGTACAATAACCATAACTCTATCTTGAGTATTTACAGAGTTATTGCCCATTTTTACTTTTCCTTCTCACAGAACATAACTTGAAAACTACTGGTTGGAATGCAATACAACTTCATACAATGGTCCAGCACAATGAGAGGAAGTGCAGTGTACCATAACTCTATCTTGACTAATTACAGAGTTATTGCCAAGAACAATATCTCTATTTTAGTTTTTTTTAGCTCATCTGAGCTGGCTCAGGGTGAGCTATTAGGATCGATGAATGTCCGTCGTCCGTCCACACTTAGTTCGTTAACACTCTAGTGGTCACATTTTTGCCTCAATTGTCACGAAACTTGGTCAGGATGTTTGTCCAAGTACAAAAATGTAATTCTTTGGACGAGTTCGAATATGGGTCATCTCAGATGAAAAACTAGGTCACATGACCCAAAAATAGAAAAATCTTGTTAAGGCTCTAGAGGCAACTGTTTCAGTCCAAATATCCTGGCAATTTGTCAGAAAGGTTGTTTGGTTGATTTCTAGCTCAAGTTTTAATATGGGTCACCTGGGGTCAAAAACTAGGTCACACAGCCCAAATATGGAAAAACCTTGTTAACACTCTAGAAGTAACATTTTCAGCCCAGATATCCTTGAAATTTGTCAGAAAGGTTGTTTCGATGATTTCTAGCTCAAGTTCGAATATGGGTCATCTTGGGTGAAAAACTAGGTCACACAGCCAAAATATGGAAAAACCTTGTTAACACTCTAGAGGTAACATTTTCAGCCCAAATATCCTGGAAATTTGTCAGAAAGGTTGTTTCGATGATTTCTAGCTCAAGTTTGAATATGGGTCATCTGGGGTCAAAAACTAGGTCACAGAGCCCAAATGTGGAAAAACCTTGTTAACACTCTAGAGGTTACATTTTCAGCCCAAATATCCTGGAAATTTGTCAGAAAGGTTGTTTCGATGATTTCTAGCTCAAGTTTCAATATGGGTCATCTGGGGTCAAAAACTAGGTCACAGACTAGGACAAACATCGCTAAGACATTGAAATAAGTAAGCATATATATGAAATAGTTTGTTTAACGTTTAAACTTTGTCTGGGCTGAAAAATAAGACTATCTTAAAGCTAACTCCCTATTTGAAGTATGCGGTTGCCAGTTGCTTGTTTTCACCTCGGCAATATGGCGGATAATTGGTAACTACGGAAGTGAAATAAAAGTCAACAAATTTTCAAGGCCAATTTGCTATGGGAGGGGGTGTTCTTATGTCAGATTTTAGAAGAGAAAGCAGGTACACGATGAAACAAAGTTTGTCATTAATAAAAAAATCCTTTTTTCTTCTTTTTTTTTTCCTCCGTACAGAGCTTTTTAATTTCAAACTTTGAGTAACAAGAAATAAAAAGAAATTGGCCTCATGGTTAAATGCTTCTTCAGCTGTATTTCAGTTATTTTACAAGTGGATAGTTTTCGGAACCATCATTCATTGGAATGATCTGTACAAGAATCCTATCCTCTATAAGAAGTAGCCAACTTCTCAAATAAAGGGATATAGTCAGTAACAGGAATCAGACTCATAGCCCACAGTGAGTGAGAGGTTAAAGTGATTTCAAGTCAGCAACTGTAACCACTTGGCCATTGAGGCTTTTTTTCTGCAAGATTGCAAACATTTTAAATTGCAAGTGATTTGTTATTTCAGGTTGAAATACTAGACAAGCTTGTTACAGAAATGGCAGGATTTAACCAGTATGTATTTGAACAGAATATGAGCTTGATATAAAGATTGTAAACATTTCAAAATATAGCCTACATGATATTGTAAATCTCCATGTAGGTGGGGCAGACATGTTTTTGCTCATAGAACAACCTCTAGGTACTTGGTTGATCAAGTGTTTTGATTGCCATTTCAGAGGTACACTATATCATTTATGTAAACTTAATGGGCATATTGTGTCACATTTAATTTTCATTATTCTTGTTTTTAGCTCACTTGAATACACAGTGCTCAAGATGAACTATTGTGATCACTGCATGTCCATCCTCCATCATGTGTTTTCAACAATTAGGTTGTGCAAGCAATAGAACTTACCAGTTTTCATGGAATCATCATGAAACTTAAAATGTTTGTGTTGATGAATTCTAGGTTCAGATTGAAACAGGGTCACATTGGATCAAAAACTAGGTCACTATATCAGATCATAGAAAGACCTTGTGCAAGTAATAGAAGCTGCCTATTGTATCCAATTATCATGAAACTTGGTCAGAATGTTTGTGGTTGTGAAAAACTAGGTCCCCATGTCAAATCATAGAAAAACTTGATGCAGGCAATTGAGACTGCATTTTGTACCCAATTATCATAAATGTGGGTCAGAATGTTTGTCTTCATGATTTCTAGGTTGAAACCTCGTCATTTAGGTAAAAATCTAGGTCACCAGGCCAGATCATAAAAAAGACTTGTGCACGCAATAGAAGCTGCATTTGGTACCCAATCATCCTGAAGCTTGGTCAGAGTGTTTGTCTTTATAGGTAGGATTGAAACTTGGTCATGTGGGGTTAAAAACGAGGACACCTGGTCAGATCATAGAAAAACTGGATGCACACAATTGAGAATGCATTTTCAACGCAATCATTATGAATGTTGGTTTTGTCTTGATAAGTTCTAGGTTGAGTTCCAAACTAGGTCATGTCACCAGGTCAGATCATAAGAAAACCTTGTGCATGCAATAGAGGCTGTATTTTTTACTCGGTCATCATCAATGTTAGTCAGAATGTTTAGCTTTTGAACTCTAGGTTGAGAATGTCAAGCTCAGTCACATCAGGTAAAAAAACCAGGTCACTTGGTCTGATCATAGAAAAGCCTTGTGCACACAATAAAGGCTACATTTTGTACCCAATCATTATGAATGTTAAATACAGAATGTTTTTCTTGATAAATTATAGGTCGAGTTCTAATCTGGGTCATGTGGGGTAAAAAACATGGTCACCCGGTCAGAACATAGAAAAAGCAATAGAGGCTGTATTTTGTACCAAATCATCAAAAAATATTGGTCAGAATGTTTGGCATGGTGAACTCTATGTCAAGTTCAAAATGAGTCAGTTGGGAGTCCAAACTAAGTCACCATGTTAGATAAGAAAAACCTTGTTTTTGAAGCTACAGTAATGAAATTTGGACTGTGTATACATTTTTTCAAGCAGATTTCAATATTGTCTTGGTCTGACCTTGGTTATGACCTATGACCTTGTTGTCTTTTGGAGCAATGGAACTCAGGTGGGCGATACAGGACCATCATGGCCCTCTTTTTTGTGTTTTACCAGGTATTTCTTGATATGTGGACAAACATATTCCAGGAAGGTTGATATTGACTGTTTAAGCACTCTGGCAAGTCTAGGAGCTTCTGTTCATAAGGTAACATTACATGATGTGTAAAGATTATGATTTGGTCAAAGCTGGCTGCTGCACAACAATGATTCATTATACCAACAGGGGTTTGACACATATCCATGTTCTTTGTTCAGGCTATATATACTATATCATGGGATTTAACTTACAACAAACCTGCACTGTATATCTTGCCAATAAATGTCCTGCAATTTGAGCACATTTATGAAAAACACATGTTTCAACTTCTTCCCGAGTGTGTGGTACAGCAGTTGGTAATTGTTTAACAAAAAATGCAAAGTTTCATTACGCAGGGTTGGTCCACTCTCACTGCATTAGTAACCATGCATTTCGAACAGAAATATCTTAAATTTAATTAGATTTTATTACAAAACAATTTTTATACCCCCTTGGAAGAAGTGTGGGTAAATTGCTTTGCACATGTCGGTCGGTCAGTAGAGAACAGTTTCCGGATGTTAACTTAAGAAGGCTTTGGCTTACAATCCTCAAACTTTGTATGCAGGTTGGTAATCACTAGTAGGTGACCTCTATTGATTTTGAGGTCAGTAGGTCAAAGTCACATGACCCCGAATCGGTTGGTCGGTAGAGAACTATTTCCAGGAAAAAAACTTAAGAATGCTTTCGCCTACAATCCTCAAACTTGGTGTGCAGGTTGGTCATCAACAGCAGATGACCCCTAATGATTTTGAGCTCAGTAGGTGAAAGGGTCGAGGTCATAGTGACCCAGAATTGTAAAACAGTTTCAGGACGATAACTCAATGCGAGAGCCTAGCATCTTGAAACTTGGTGTGGAGGTCGTGACCAACAGATCTCTCTAGCATCTACTTTTTTTAACACAATGTGTATGGCCACAAGACCTCGAATGAGTTCGATTATGGACTTGATCGGATCAGTACTTCCTGAATTATGGCCCCTGATTTAACAAAAAATGCAAGAATTAACTGTGTTTACAATCTAGGACCTTCATTTCTTCTATAATTCTAAACATATTCACAAAGGATGTGTATGACTAAAAGGTCTCGGATGAGTTCAATTATTGGCTTGATTGGATTAGTTCTTCCAGAGTTATGGCCCTTGATTTAACAAAATTTGCCATATTTAACTATGTTTACACTCTAGCACCTTCATTTCTTCTTTAATCCTAATTATATTTACATAGAATGTGTATGACCATAAGATCTCAGATGAGTTCAATTATGGGCTTGATCGGATAAGTTCTAGAGTGATGGCCCTTGATTTAACAAAAATTGCAATATATAACTGTGTTTACACACTAGCACCTTCAATTTTTCATTTATCCTAATAATATTTACAGAGAATGTGAATGACCGTTAGATCTCGGATGAGTTCAATTATGGGCTTGGTTGTTCCAGTGTTATGGCCCTTGATTTAACAAAAATTGCTGAATTTAACTCTGTTTATACTCAAGCACTTTCATTTCTTCTTAAATCGTAATCTTATATACAGAGAATGTTTATGATCATAAGATCTCGGATGAGTTCAATTATGGACTTGATCAGATATTCTTCCAGAGTTATGGCCCTTGATTTAACAAAAACTTGCAATGTATAAATGTGTTTACACTCTAGCACCTTCAATTTTTCACTTATCCTATTTATATTTAAAGAGAATGTGAAGGATCATAAGATCTCGGATGAGTTCAATTGTGGGCTTGATCAGATTAGTTCTTCCAGAGTTATGGCCCTTGATTTAACAAAAATTGCAATATTTAGTTATGTTTACACTCTAGCACCTTCATTTCTTCTTTAATCCTTATTATATTTACATAGAATGTGTATGACCATAAGATCTCAGATGAGACCAATTATGGGCTTGATCAGATAAGTTCTTCTAGAGTGATGGCCCTTGATTTAACAAAAATTGCAATATTTAACCGTGTTTACACTCTAGCACCTTAATTTCTTCACTAATTCTAATCAGTGTTGATGAATCTTGGCAGGGATGTTCCTTGAATGAAGCTTTACCAAATCAGTGGAGGGGAGGGGGTCATAAAATCCGCTGTTATTCACGGGTTGTTTTGGCAGTGATTAGCCATGCAGAAAAAGGCGATGGGCCATGGCATTGGCAATTGTTGGCAGGTGTATTGGAAAATTGTGGCCAATCGGTAAGCTCAGGGGGGAGAATAGGTGATGGTTTTTGAAGGAAGGTAGGGAAAGGGACTTGGAATCAACTATAGTTGGACGACCCAGACCGATTAAGATTTCAAAATTTCCTGAGCCCTGGTCTATTGAATAGTAAAAAACTTTTATGTGTATAAATTTATTGCCATCAATATAATGGTAAAAATCATCAAGGGGACATAATTATATGTTTTATAAACATGTTTTGCAAAATGAATGTTTTTCTTGCTTTCAGATCTGTACAGACATACGTTTATTAGCCAGTTTTAAAGAATTAGAAGAACCTTTTGAAAAGGAACAGATCGGTAATGATTTTACTTTGTAGACAGTATCGTATCTAAGAAATATAAGTTTTGTAACAGACTATTTTCAAAATATTAAAAAAACTTTGTCGTTCTATGTAATGTATGAAAGACATGTCTTCTGGCCATTTCTCCCCAAAACACCAGTATATGACTTATTTGGTGGTGAACTTTAAGCACTGCAATATGTTTCAATGTTCTCTAGTTAATCAAACGCAATCGCCATATTTTCTTCTGAATTTTACTTAGTTAAAAGATCAAACTTGGACTAATTGGCATTTACTGGATGGACGATTGTTGAAGTTTACCAGAAAATGATTCATCTGTGTAGTTTTAGAGGATGACTTGTTAGCTAATCTGAGCCAAAGGCTCTGGATAACCTATTGGTATGAGTGGGTCATTGTCTATTGTCAACATTTCACTTAAAGCTCTTCTTCTCTGAAACTACATTTCAGATTTTACAAAACTTGCTCTGTAGCATTCTTACATTGACTTCTTTCAGGAAACGGTTTCGGTCCACTGCACACAGGGGCCACTGTTACAGTACTTAAAATGGAAGAATCTTTCAACTGTTTCTCCTCATGAACCAATATATTGAAAGTCACCAAACTTGCTCTGGTGCATCCTGACATTCAAAAAAGCAGGAAATGGTTCCAGACCACTGCAAACAGGGGCCACTGTTACTAAAAATAGAAAAATCTTTAAACTGCTTCTTTTCATGAACCAACAGTTGGAAAGTCTCAAAACTGGCTCTGTAGCATCTCAACATTGAATTTTTCTAAATATAGAAAATGGTTCTGGTCTCTCTTATGAACCAGAAGTTGGAAAGTCACCAAATTACCTCTGTAGCATCCCTACATTGATTCCTTTCTAAAGATAGCAAATGGTAACAGTCAGTTGCAATTATGGGCCACAGTTACTATAAATAGAAAAATCTTTAAACTTCTTTTTCTCATTAACCAAGGGTAAGGATAGTTACTGAACTAGTTCTGAAGCATTCTTCCATTGACTCCGTACTGAAAATAGGAAATGGTTCCAGTCCATTGGAAATAGGAGCCACTGTTACCAAAACTATAAATATTTTTGATTCTGCTTCTTCTCATTAACAAAAAAACTATGCAACTGTGTGTTTGCTTTCTGTCCAGTGTCCAGACTTTTCCTGCTGCATGCATATGGTATTGATCCCTACATTGACTCCTGTGTAAAAATAGGACATGATTCCGGTCCACTGCACACAGGGCCTCAGAGGGCCTTTGTTATTAAAAAATAATAATCTTTAAAAATTCTTTCTGTAACATCCTAACATTGGCTTCTTATAAAAAAAAACCCCAGCATATTCTACAGATCCATTGCACTCTGAAGCATCTTTGCATTGACTCCTTTCTAAAAATAGGAGACGATTCAGTCTGTCATACATCTGTCCACCATTTCCTTTAAACAACATCTCCTCTGAAACTATGCCAATGCCCTGGGGTGGCGTGGGGGGGTGGGGAGTCACTTGATTTTACATAGGCTTATATAAGAAAAGCTTTAAAAACCTCTGAAACCACAAGGCCTAGAGGTAAGATATTTAGCATGTAGCATTGCCTAGTGGACCCGACCAAGATTGTTAATAATTTTAGGGTCATCCTGGCTCTCATGTTATTTCTCTTTTTGTCAAATTGGAAGCGGCACTCCCTTTAAACAACCTATTTGAAAACTCTGGCCTGTCGCTATCTTGATTCGTACATGTTTGTTGAGGAATATCAGTTCATTTAATTTGCTTGTTTGCTTTGAAAGGCTCTAGTGCAATGCCATACAAACGAAATCCAATGAGAAGTGAACGCTGCTGTGCCTTGGCTCGACATTTGATGTGCCTGATACAAGACCCATTGATGACGGCCTCTACACAGTGGATGGAAAGAACATTAGATGATAGTGCCAACAGGTGATTTTGTAAAACAAGTCCACATACTGTAAATGAATCATTCTTGAGACAAACACCAACAGTTTATGAAAAGCAGTTGATTGTAATTTAACATGCTTACTGTAATTTCAAGACAATTAGCTAAAAAAGAGATAAATTTTCGTAGCTGCGGCAAAGCAGCCTATATGACATTGTTATTAGCTTCGCCAGGGTGAGCTTTTCTGATGGATGATTGTCCGTCGTCCGTCAACATTTTGATTCAAATGACATCTCCTCTGAAACCACTAGGCCAATGTTGATGAAACTATGCAGGGATGTTCCTTGCATGAAGCTCTACCAAAATTGTTCAAAGAATTCCATTCCATGCAGAACTCTGGTTGCTATGGCAACAAATAGAAAAAACTTTAAAAATCTTCTTCTCTGAAACTACAAGGCCTCAGAGCTTAGATATTTAGCCTGAAGAATTGTCTAGTGGACCTCTACCAAGATTGTTCAAATTATGATCCCCTGGTCAAAATTGACCCCGCGCGGGTGGTCACTTAGTTTTACATAGGCTTATATAGCAAAAACTTCAAAAACCTTCTTCTCTGAAAGCACAAGGCCTAGAGCTTAGATATTTGGCATGTAGCATTATCTAGTGAACCTCTACCAAGATTGTTCAAATATTGACCCCTAGATCAAAATTGACCTTGCCCGGGGGTCACTTAGTTTTACATAGGCTTATATAGCAAAAACTTTAAAAAATTTCTTAGCAGACATCTTCAAAGTTTGTTCAAATTATGCCCCTAGGGTCAAAATTGACCTTGCCCGTGGGGGTCACTTGTTTTACAAAGACGTATATAGGAAAACCTATTTGGTATATAACATTGTCTAGCGATCTTCCACCAGGCAAGTGGACTTGTACCAAGGTGAGCGATATAGGGCCATCTTGGTCCTCTTGTTTTTATCCACACCTGAACATGAACTGCTTAAGGTGAGCTATTGTGATAACTTTATGTTGGTCGTCTGTCTTTTGTCTGTCTGTTGGCACTTAACCGTATGTATGCAATAGATGCTACATTTTCGTTGGATCTTCATGAAACTTGGTCAGAATAACTGTCTTGATGAAATATTGGTGGAGTTTTAATATGGGTCATCTTGTGTCAAAACCAGGTTGACAAATAAAATCATAGAAAAACCTTGTGTATGCAATAGAGGCTTCATTTTAAGCTTACCTGAGATGAGCAATTGATACCACTTACCTTCCATTTGGCTGTTCATTTTTTCTTGTGACAAACTGCTGGGCAAATTTCAACGAAACTTTCACACGAATGTTCCTTAGGTCGAAGATTGTTCAAATGAAATAATTCCAATAAGAACTTTGGTTACTATGGCAACAAACAGATAAAACTTTAACAATCTTTTTTTGAAAAACTGGAAGGCCCAGAGCTTAGATATTTGGCATGTAGCATTGTCTAGTGGACCTCTACCAACATTGTTCAAGTCATGACCTTGGTTCAAAACTGACCCTTTTTGTATAGGAAAAACTTCAAGAAATGATTTGACATAGGCTTATATAGGAAAAACTTTTAAAAATCTTCAGTTAAACCACAAGACCTTTCAGTTTTCATTGGACTTATAAAACTTGGTCAGAATGGCTACCTCGAAGAAGTCAAAGTTGTGTTGGAATACAGTTCATCATGCATCAAAAAATAGGTCACCAGGTAAAAACCTTGTTCTGACCTTTTGACATACTTTTTGTCCTTTGGAGTAGTGGTAACTCAAGTTAGCAATACGTGTATTGGGCCATCATTGCCATCGTGTTTACATAAAAGTCACTTTGCATTTCTTTAAACCAAGAAGTATAGTATCTTTCTGCCATATGTTTTGGTGGCCAGTTTCAAAGGTCAAACTGGAATAAATTCACAGAAATGTAGAAAATGGGCACAAGATTATAGCTTAATGGCTCGGATATTGAAACAGCAGACTTCAAAGATGCTTGAAAGCTAGAAATTGCACAGAGATATGTGTTGCAAGTGGTACAGTACAGACACAAAGTTATCAAGCAATTACTGTAATAAATAAGTTATTTTTAGCCAGGGTTTGCTATTAGGACCACTCACTGTCTGTCGAACGTAGTATGTCGCCAGTCTGTCACTTTGCATTTCTTTAATCTCCACCATCTTCAAACGACATCTCCTCTGAGACTACTGTGCTAATGTTGATGAGATATGGCAGGGATGTTCCTTGCATGAAATTGTTCAATGAATTTCATTCCATGCAGAACTCTTCTCAAAAACCGGAAGGCCCAGAGTTTAGGCATGTAACGTTGTCTAGTGGATATCCGTCTGTCCACCATTTCCTTTAATTAAACGACATTTCTTCTGAAAACAATATGCCAGTGCCCTGGTGGTCACTTGATTTTATATAGCCTTATATAGGAAAAACTGTAAAAATCACCTCTGAAAGGACAAGGCCTAAAGCTCAGATATGGGTGATTTCAAAAAAAATGCAGCCAAAGTGTGACATAGGGGTCAAATTTTCAAACAAGTTTTATCCATGTAACTTTTACATTTTTTTGACTATTGGACTTCAGATTTTAAGAAATTGCAACTGGTTAAAGGACAGAACAAAGGACTATTTTATAAATTATTGTTAAAGTCAATCTTTCATTACATTTTCAGAATTGATATAGCAGGTTTTGACTTGATAATAAACACAAGAGGTTATAAGAATCATTTGTTTTTGTTCTATACCCTATGATGGACATATAGATACACATTTGTAATGTATTGTTATTGTAATAGCTCGAGCTAATTTTTTTTTTCCAATTTATGTTAAATTTGAGCCCTGAATATTCACTTAATACATGAAAAAGTTTTTGTTGTTGACAAATTAAGTATCTTACAGTGACAAAAAATGTACTCAGATACCATTTAGGGTATTCCAAAAACATATTTCAAAATTCATTAAAGTATGTATAGTAATTACTCTGTTATGCATGTTGTGAAAATGTATATATTTCCTAGAAATTGTTACACTTGTGACAACTGCAGAACTATAAGTTATTTCTTTAAATAAAATAAATCTATATGAATTCTCATTATATCAAGTATATGTATGTAATAATAACTTATTAAAATGCACTAAAACACACAACTACTTAACTTTTATGGAACAAAAATTACATTTTAGGCAAATGTCTCATATTACAGTGTA
>JAFMSR010000647.1:0-46827 GCA_022818135.1 Saxidomus purpurata | reverse complement strand
TAGGAGCTCGCAGTGGGAATGTGTTTCTATCCGAATTACTTGTCTTTTTACTATGACATAAGAAGCAAACCTGAAACAAAATGGCCCGTTTTTTTAATCTTACATTTTACATTTTACAACCGAAGTAACCGACTGCGAGCTTCTGCATGTGTTGTCTTCATGTGTTGTTTTCACATTTTCTTTATCGTTTTTTGTTGCTAAGATTGTCTTTCGTTCTTTGCATATTTGTGGATTTTGTTATTTTTCGTACTCTTTCAATGAAGGTCATTTCCGTGTAACCTTCCGTACAAGAAAGACCCATCAATATTTCTTCGAGATGGCAATCTCAATCTGTGAAGGTTTGGAGTACATGCACGACATGAAATGTCTACACAGGGATCTGGAAACTTTCAAATGTATTGGTGTGTATATTATGTGTTATAATTTCCGAACTAACTGAATATTTGTGAACATCATTAAAACGAAATACTGGCTTATATGATACTGCAACCTTACCATCTTCTTTGTAAGCCAGGATAAATGTATTTTCTCTGATAAAACCAATCAGTTTAGCGTTAACGTCTATAGTTAAATATTTTACCAGACTCGAAAGTAATCTAAAATGACAGCTTTCTCATGTTAAACTTTGAATCTAATAATTATATTTGGAAATTTACAAGCTGTGTGATCAATTCGAGAATATATATATGATTTACAAACCAACTACTCGGCATATGCAGTGCAAAAGAAGTTCACTGTTACTGTACTCATAAATAAAAGTATTACTTACCTAACAGGTCAAAAATGGCATTGGGAAGCTGTGTGATTTAGGATTTGCAAGAGCAGAAGTACATATAACTGGGACAGTTGTTGGGACATTGACACATATGGCACCAGAACTGCTCAATGCAACAATCTACAGCTTTAGTTCAGATGTCTACAGCTTAGAATTCTTTTATGGGAACTTTGGTATGGTAAAAGTTCATATTCAGATGCGAAGTTCGGTCAGTTGGGCGTTGGACAATTTATTAGTGCAGTCACAGAAGGAGTCAGGCCAGACTGTGAGCTGGAAAATACAATGGTGCCCAACCTGAAGATATTAGTTGAGAAATGCTGGGGGAATCATGCAAATACTCGTCCGAATGTGGAGGAAGTCAAAACAAAGCTCAAGAAAATTGATATTGAAAATCGTAGGGATATTTCAAGGTGAGCTGTGACAATAAATGTAACAAATGATGAAGAAGTGGGTATATTAGATGAACCATGTACAACAAACATATTTAAACACTGTTCACAATTCAGAAACCTGCTCCATCTGAACTTATCAAAAGCAATTGAAATATTTACATATTGTTTTCACAGAAACAAACTTTGGCTTTTCGTTGACGATCAAAACATTCAAGACTGTACTTAACTTACTTTTAATAGCTAATATGTCGCAGTCAATGTAGACAAAGTATCATTTTATTACATGTGCCACTGGAAGTGTTGTGTTTCAGGTGTGTTGTGTAAGCCTTAACTAGAACCGCAAGATGTTAAACTAATAATATTTATTTCAGTATGAAATGGCGTATCCAGGATTCCAATAATTCTTTAATAATTAAAAGTCAGTATATTTGTTTGGATGTCGATATAGAGTCATATTGCAATATTATAGCTTGGCAACAAATAATGTATTTACATTTTTGTTTAACACAAAGGCAACAACAAAAAAACAGCAAAACTAATACGAGGGCTTGGTTAGAATCAAGGTATTGAATTTTGATTTGACAAGTGTTTTTTACTTTTACATGTATTAATTTTGTTTAAAACGACTTCATCGGTACCCTTCATTTTGCCGTCTTAGAAATTGAAGATTTCTGTACAACCTTTTATATTAACATCAAAATGTAGTAAAGTTTTGTTTTGACAATAGTTATGGTTATGGTATTCTGAAAAAGTTATAATAAAGATTGTTACTTACGTTCACTTGATACTCATGAGCATTATTTTACGTAGGACATGATTTTTGTTTCTTTTGTTCATTATAATTTTTGTTGACTGTTTTTTAGTCAGTTTCGTATGAGGTTTCAAGTGATTTTATTATTTTATTGTTGTTTGTCTTGAATAGTAATATTTCTTGATTCTTTTTCTCATTTTTTTTGTATTTATATAACAGAGACAGCTTATTAAAAATTCATACTCATTCTGTACACTTGGAGCCACTTCTAACCCGACACTTATATAATTCGGTATAACTGAATTGTTTGTATGCAGATTTCGTTCAAATTTAGAATATAATTAATTCAACACATAATACATACTTCTGCGAAATTTAATTTTAATTGATTAATAAATACATATAAAACTAAACAAATAAAAAACATCGCTGTAAAATCCGAATTCACAAAATGGCATAACGTGAAATCCCAACAATGATAAAAGTCACCGATTCATAATAAAATCTGTACATCGGAGTAAAGAAACGAAATACAATGTAATTGTATTTTACAGATAAATTTCCACCTTTGTTACAATTTATAGTCAACAGGTTGATACTGCATATGTTTGCAAATAAAATTATTGCTAAATAAATATGATACATTTATATACGTGACTGTCTGAGTGATTAGCCGGCAAGCAACATGTCAATTGCGCGACCACGCTATTGGTTATTCATTCGAATTGACTGATTTTTAAAATCAAAATTCTGTTTTTGCGGTTTGAATTGCGTTATAGAATGATAAAATGAAAATGAAAATCGATATTTTTCGCTCACCTACATTTCCTCGTGCAAAATGGTGAAATCGTACTTGTCACACGTGCAAAAGTAACCGATCGTCACAGTTGAAGGGTTTTATCATTTTTATACAACTAATGTTGCCAAACAACATAATATTTAATTTGAAATAAATATCTTGAATCGTATTCGAGAAAATCGAATTTGAAAAGTGTCGGGTTAGAAGTGGCTCCAAGTGTATGTATAAGGAATGGCAAAATTTGCATTATCTTTCAGGTCTTTATTTCTTTATTTTTGCTATTACCAAGGATGTAAGATTACCTAAATGTCTGATTTACTCTTAAATGTATCATTCTTATAAAACTGCTAGTTTGAAGTTGGATTGCAGCACCTTTTTTTGGCTATAGTTAACTGTAAATTTGCACCACATTTGAACGAAATATTGAAAGTATAATTGTATTAGGCAAGTAAGAAGTTATTTTGTAATATGTTATATCATGTTGTTCGTAAAATGTACCAGGGCTATACTTGCTATAAACCAGTAAGTTAACATACATCAATGTTACTCTAGATTGCGAAGCAACTTACAACTTACATAAATCGCTAGCGAGACTCTGAAGATCTATTGTTAAATCTGGTAAAAGTCAATACATGGTATCGATAACCTTGTTGCAATTGTTGCCACGTTAAGATTTTTGTTTTAACTGAAATCTCCTGCATTGGAACATGTTCTAGCAAAAGCGGTAAGTTGTAAATGTCTTTCTTGAAAGATGTCTTAATAGATTTTTCTCTTTGAGTAAGTATAAACTGAAACTAGTAAATAAATGTGTTGGCATTTGTTTTAAGAACTAACTCATCTGAGTATATGTTTTTACTAAACAAGTAAAAGATGTTGTTAGTTATGTTGAAAATATCATTCATGTATGTGGATGAATTATATATTTCATCAATTATATCACTTTGTTTATTATTGGATAAACTTAATATTTAGTATATTTCATAACAGTATTAAATAGTTTAAAATAAAACTAAATCAGCAATTAAAGGTGCACAGTTAGTTCTCATAGGTATTCCAATATGCCATTACACCTTATTACCGTATTGTACATATACATTGTATGTTACAGAATAGACTAGACCACCGAGGACTATAGTTTGTAACTACTGTATTTATCATCAGTGAAAAGCTTTAGGTTCCTTTACATGACAGAAATAAAATGTTTTCTGTAGCTAATATCTTTTGAATATTATTTATCAATTCCCTTAACTATGTGACATATTTTTATGAGTTATGTAAATGTATTGTAATTCTGCCAACTGTGAGTAGCGTCACGTTTCAATAGTTTTGCGAGATGTGGAGTTGGCTATCAAACGTACGGTGGCACAGAGGTGACATCCGCAACATTTTATTTATATTGTGGCCACAAGTTAGTAAGTTGTGGCCTCAACTTAATAAGTTGTGGCCTCAACTTATTAACTTGTGGCCACAACTTATTAACTTGTGGCCACAACTTATTAAGTTGAGGCCACAACTTACTAACTTGTGGCCACAACTTACTAACTTGTGGCCACAACTTATTAAATTGAGGCCACAACTTAATAACTTGTGGCCACAACTTATTATTGATAGCAGGGGACACGGGGCTTACTCATTCAGGCGGGGATGTTACTTCTACAAACGGTGTTTTCAGTGCTTAGGGCACAAGGCTGAGGGCTGAGTTCATGTTAATCGGGGTGTTATCAAAGATTGGTAGCACTATAAGTAGAACTGTATTGAGTGCAGGGGACAAGGGACAGAGTATGTGAAGCGGGGATGATACTTATATCAACAATATCACCAGGGTTGCATTGATACTAGAGGGCACGGGACTGAGAAAATAGAACTGATGACATATGAGAAGGTACGGTTGTGACCCCAGTGAGGTTCTAACCCGAAACCTCCGGTATAAGCGGCAGACATCTTTACCCATCAACACCACTGCGTTTGTTCGTTGTCCTGTGGTGATTATTATTATTTCGATTATGAAAATATTTTCAAATATTTTCCTATGTATTTCTGTAAAAATAATTAGAGGGTTGTTTTTTTACACAAAAACATATGTCTTACTCCCACCCCGTACATGCACATTACAACTCTCTTTTGTGGGGATCCAAGGTCAGAACTGGTTTGGGAAGTAGGTTTTTAAGATATATGTAATATCTACGCGTATAGTAACAGTGACCTTGACCCCCGAAAAAAACTTCACACAATTTTTTAAAATCTATTTTTACTAACAGTGACCTTGACCTTGACAACTCCCCGGATTCTTTTTTCTATTTTTGCTCAAACTATTGAAAAACCAAAAAAAGGGAATCTAATTATAGTAGCAGTGACCTTCATTTATCTTCAAATGTGAAATAAAAAAGCAAAAGTACGACAATAATAACAAACTTATTTTACTGCAGTAATGTGGATCTAGTATTCAACCTTTAGCGTAGAAATATTATACGAATATGCATGTGTATACAACCTACACGATGGACAGCTAAGATACGACTTATTTCATATGATACGGAATATTTGATACGGGATGTTGTATTTTATTGCACAAATACTAAAGAAAATTCAGACAAACATTAGTAGGTATATAATAATTGCAAAATATCTAATCACTAGGCCTTGTGGTTTCAAAATCTTAAAATGTTACAGTATACAGAAACTTTTGCTAAAGCAAGAGGGACAAGATGGCCCTATATGCCTCACCTGAGACCTACTAATGACAATATGTGACCAAACTTCAACCCTAAACCATATACCATAAACTCAAACATTCTGTTTGACCTTGACAAGACAGACCTGCATACCAATTTACATGATTATAAATTGGGTTGTAAATGTCACCTATATGGCATACACAAACACATGAGGTTTTTTATGTCTGCAAAAAAAACCCAAAACGTCTAGAAATTTAATTGAATTCGTATCCAGAATATCATAAATAAATGATGAGTAAACAGAATAACCCTCCTGGCTGGGTCAATTTTGACCAAGGGTCATAATTTGAACACTCTTGGTAGAGGGTCCAATGCCACGTGATAAATATCTAAGCTCTATGCCTTGTGGTTTAAGAGAAGATTTTAAAGTTTTTCTAAGGTCATTCTTTACCAATATAGCATCTTCTGGAGGCAAACCTAAATTGAAACAAATGAAATTGTAAGCAACCTCAAAAAATCTATCTAACTTTTGCTGTTAATAATTATAAAACTCAGGGAAAATATTGGCTGATCAGTTCTGCGGCTTTTTGAAACGTGGAAACCATGACAGAAATAACATTAATTTCTACTTGCTATCATTCATTAATGATATTATCAAACACTAAATCTATCAAAAACATTATATTATTACGACAACTAAGCGTACAGATCTTTTTATGCTTCTGCACAACTAACGATTGTGTACAGTTGCAATTAAGCGTACAGTCGCGTCACTGTCAATGACGCATCAAAACAGTCATTTTTTTCTGCACCAAGTCATTCAATCTCGTTTCAAGGAAGTTTACGAGTCAGGAAAGTAATTTTTTCTTCCACGCCGGCACAATTATAGACCAGAGACTATATACACAATGAAATATGCGAACACAAAGTCAAATTTTCTCTGGCCCATTGTCAGTGTCTGTCAATTTGACAGTGATCAAACTGAGAACGAAGGCCGATTGCAACTATACTACGCCTTACTTGAAGCAAAGATGATCACAACAAAAGTATAAATAACTAGTACACTCATCCCAAAAATATCTCCTTACAAAAAGACGATTTAAATACACTTTCAATACAAAATTTAGACCGTGGTGGCCTCAATTCGTGCCAACAACTAACTGATCATCAGCGTACAGATCAGCAACTTCCGTTTCGGCTTACTGTACGCTAGGACACTGTGTTAATCCTTGTTTGTCTTATCAAATATGTTACTCGAAATATTGACCGTTATTCACTGGTCGAGAAAGCATTATTTCTCTACTCTTATAATTAACATTAGTTTGGTGGTAACAACATATTCTGTTGATGAACTATTTGCGTACTAAAATTATAAAACCATTCAAGAAAGACCGAAAACGCAAGAGTGTTGTATTGACCTTTTTCATTCGGTATTATCCAATGTAGAGGTGCCTTACAGAGTAACTTTGTCAATTAAAAATATGTTATACATTCTATTCGTCATTTCATTAGCGATTGAAAAGTCACCAACTCCCGGTCAAAAGCGAGCTTAAAATAGCTGCAGCGAAAAACATTTGTACTTACTATTGAAAATCTACATTGTTCACTTATTATTTAAACTCTGCATGAATAGTTCAACAGATTGAAAGACAGTGGCTTATTTAGCATCATTGCAGAAATGCACAAAAACAACTTTTTATAGTTGTGTTTTAAAATGTTAACTTTGAGTAAAGTCAATCTATTAGTCCTATACATGTTTCACTGGTTTACTCTCCGTCTGTCTGTCCGTCAATCCAGAAAACTGGATCCTGCAATATCTAAGAGTATGCAAGCCAGTTTTATAAAACAAGGTATTTCTCTAGAAGGCAGTGAGGCGATAATGCAAGCATTTTTTTTGTTGGAAAATAGTAAAAATACCACACTTCAACATGATGTTTCTTAAAACTTTGCAATTTCTTAAAATTTTAAATAATTAAATGGGTTATTGACATTTATGTACTTCGATTTTTTGCACGAAATCCAAATGCTAGCTATGATTTTGCCATTCTTCAATGTTTCTTCATCAAACTTTAAAATCATATTGCTAATGACAACTTGGTTGTGGTGCATCCAAATTCTTTATGTCAATGTACATTGATTTTTGTTTTGTAAACTTGTACAAATTATATCTTGCATCTATAAACTAAGATATAATAAGTAAAATTCTAAGGTTGATAGATGAAATGTTCTTGTATGTACCTTACAAAACATAACGTGAATATGTCTTAGAGCTGACTTAGCACATCATTCAAAGATCATTGACTGTAACTGATGTATATAGATTGTTCAGCTCGATTTCGAAACAAGCTCTCTCACTACACCAACCATGATGGAATATATCACTCATAAAACAGAATTTTATAACTGAGTGGTATCCATATACAAATGTATGACATCGGTTGTCTTGCCCAAAGGATGCATCACAAGTGGCCTGACCGGGAATCTAACCCGGGTCATAACTACTACACAACTTAGTCCCGTAATTTTTATTTGTGTACATAACATGTGATTGGCAGATAATGTGGCATACATGCCCAAAATACTATCTTAAACAAATAAGAAAAGATATCAACAACGTACAGGACTTCAGCTTATCAGGGTACACCGGTAAATGCCGTAGAAAACATTCACAGTAAATAAAGCATCATTTCCTGGTGCCAATATACAAACATTCTCGTTATATATACACATGTGCAATATTAAAACATTACTTCAGGTCACAGGATATACATGTATTAATATGACCAGACAACGGATGTTTTGTGCATCAAATGAGTGTTTTCCCACATCTACTAGTAATTGCCATTCTACGAACCGTGCACACGTGTTGCCTTTGAAATATGCAAATGGTGAGGGTATTAGTTGAATCAATAATAACTTTGATGGTATGGTTGCCATAGCAACAATAAGGGAAACATATTCAGTTATGTCATTCATTTTGTTTTGATACACATATGGATCTTTCATAAAGCGTATTTTGCAAAATAATAGTAATGATTCTACGACTGTTTTCATGTTGTATATATCGTCTTTCATGTACAGATGAATTTTACACACTAACTCTAAAAAATGTGCGCAAGAGGCGATACATAGAATAAGTTATTAAATTTTGATTAGAAAGGATTGTTATTCCTTTGACAATTATGTTTTAAATTTACTGATTCTTCAGAAGTTGTGATTTTGTCAGGTTTATACTTTTCATTCGGCTGTCTTGAAAATAAAATATTTACGTTCATTTTCTAGTAAACCAAAATGATGAAGTGTTCTTATGACAAGCGTTACGCTTTTGTTAGCCAGCACTGGTTACAATGAAGATTGCTATTCAATGGATACAAAATTTATTCGTGAACATTATTTCCGCGGGAATTGAATTTAATTTCTATGAATTAAATCTAAGGAAACTAAATAGTCATAATTTGGAAAATTCAAAGCGAAGAATCATTTCGCCGATAATCTATATTGACAGAAAAAGCAAACATGATAATCCAGAGAAATTAAATCGATTTCCAAAATTAAATGGTTAATATTGACGAGGGCTATTTTTTTTTATTCTATTTACTTTAAAGTTGCTAGTATTAGTTTGATATATCCGAGTTCGAACCGCAATGTTATGAAGACTGTTTACGACAATTAAATTTCGTCTATCGAATTTGGCGCAAAAGATCGATTGAAGGTCAAGGTGATAGTGCAATTGAAATTTGATAATGGTTTATATTTACTCCTAAAAACTCCATTGGTACATGTATGTTGGTGTAAGCGTGGTGTTAGATGAGCAGTACATATTAATGTCCCAACTACTCGGAGAATGAAACATTAAAGCATTTAATTCAACTATTAGAAACAAGAGACAGACATTTACTTATAACAATATTGAACACCATAGTTACATTTACATTATAACACGTACAGAAACATCAATAATACCAGAATTATAACGAGTTTCAATTGTACCTACTCCATTATCTCTGAAACACCATAAGAGAAAATCGCAGAGGTGATCAGGTTTTATTGGCATAAAGAGAGCCCAGTCAACAACCACCCACATTGAAACGTAATACATGTACATGTATGTAGGCGAAAGTAAAGCAAAAACATAAACTTACTATTCATGTATATTGTACTGACAAACCATGTAATATAGTTAGCAAGATTAACTCTTCGAATCAAAACACTACCGTAACTTACTCAATTGTAGACTAGATAGAATTATAACTTTTCTATGACTCCAAATTCTTCAAATCAACAGTTTGAACCGACCACCTTGTAATGTTCTCTAAAAAGTCTCGACACTCTGGCTTTGAAACCTAATGCTATGTACATGTATGCTGATTAAATTCAGTTATAACGATGTTAGAAAACAAGAAGGGCACCTTTGGTTTGGTCGCAGTCCTTGTAAATTCCTTCCTACATCAGGTGAATTCACACCATAAGGGTCTTAGCATTTTACGAAATATTTTGAGTCATTTCCGTACGTTATCAATACAAGTTTTCAAATACCTACACAAACAAGCTGGTTTGTTAATATGTCATTTATAACATAACGTCATTTACTCCAGACTTAGTGTGAAATCTGAAATTCAAATGATTCAGTCAGCAAAAAAGAACTGAAAGCGTTCTTGCTGTACAGCCATAAACTTTCTTTAAGCCATATACGTTCTAATTTTTTGTCTAATAATCCGGTCACAGACTGGACAGTGCGTAATCAGCTGAGCGCATTCCATACACATTCTATGATGAGTGCAGGGTAAGAACAAAGCGTTCACACTATTGACACCACAGCTCATACATATGATCATGCTCTTCAGACGCATGTTTTCTTCAAATGGTGTCTCTGTAACTACAAAAGAAAGCTGTCTTGTGAAAAAATTGATCATACAAACAAATCATACTTTTAAAATGCATGTCAACTACATTTCCTTTTGAATTAATGTAATTGATTACATTCGTGCACCGCATGACTGGATACTATAAAATTCATATCCACTTGTCAGTATATTTATCATACATACTATGAAATCGTTATTAGCTTGACTAGATACTTATATAGAGTCCACATACATGTAGTTTAAACATTAAAGATAATCATTATGACAAATATATTACCATCATTTTGACGTGTTTCTGCACGTTCTGTCTGCTGGTCAGCATCCATTGCATCTAGAATCTCCTCAATGGTTGGTCTTACCGTACCTTGCATAAAACAATTTTAATTAGAGATTTTACAAGAGCGCCATGATGGTCTTATACAGCTCTACCGAGTGTCATTGCACTTTAAAACAAGAAAGTAGGTCAAAACGTCATAGTCAATGTAAGTCATGAGAATTTTGGAATTTAGCTCGCAAAAACTGAACAAGTCATTCAAATATCATCTATCTAGCTTGAAAAACTACATAATTGGTCAGTCAATGGCAGCCAAGGTCAATGTTGAAATCTGCATTCAAAACATTACACATGGTTCAAATCCCATTGTTGTTGCTTAAAAAAAAAAATAAATAAATAATGTAGGACAGTAAGTTAAAGTCAAGGTGAACCAATATTGAATTGAAATTTAAATGCAAAACTGCTTACATGTACGTGGTTCAAATTTTATTAAGATAGCTCCAAAACAGGAAGTGGGTCAGTAGGTCTTGGTCAGTCAAGGTCAAAGTTGAAAAATGTATCCATATAGTTCTAACTTCATTGATGTAGCTTAAAAACAAGAAATTAAGTCAGTATTTGAAATGATCATGGGGCGGGGCCAACTTTGCCCGAAGGGTATGATTTGAAAAAATCTTGGTACAGGACCTCTCGGCAATGATGCAAGCTAAATATCTAAGCTCAGTGCATTGTGGTCAGAGACGATAAGATTTTCCAATATTCCGGAAAAAAACTTGAGAGCCCCGAGGCGGGGTTGAATTTGACCTTGCGTTCATGATTTGAATAAACTTGGTACAGAATCATTAAGCAATGCTATCTGTAAAATATCTAAGCTCTATGTCTTGTGGTTTGAGGCAAGAAGATTTCTAAAGAAGTTTTATAAAAGCCTATGTAAAACCTGGTGACCCCGAGCGGAGTCAATTTTGACTCGGTGGTTCATGATTTGAACAATCGTGGTAGAGAATCGGTACACAATGCCACATTCCAAACATCTAAGCTCTTGGCTTTGTGAATTTAGACAAGAAGTTTTCCGTGTATAAGCCTATATAAAATCAAGTGACCCACGGGGCTAGGTCATTTTTGACCCGGTGGTTATGATTTGAAAAATTTTGGTAAAGGTGTACCGTAGGCAATATTACTTGCGAAATATCTAAGCTCTGGGCCTTGATGTTTTAAAGAACATGTTTAAAGTTTTTCATACAGAAACCTACATAAAATCTAGTGTGGGAAAAGGGTGGGGTCAAGTTTGACCCGGCGGTCATGATTTGAACACTACTTGCCATGTAGTTTCTGTGCACTAACGGGAGGATCTTTTATGCTGACATTGGCCTAATTCTGTAAGCATTTCATCTATTCTTTTCTTGCTAAAACGGAAAAGGACGCAGCGACTTCCCGTGTACTAGATGAAAATTACCTTAGAAACTATGCACAGATTTGTCATAGTGTAATATTAAAATACCAATGATTAAATGACTGCATACCCTCCTGTGCTAATATATACGCCGCCTTTTCAAAATCCTTTTCAGAATATCCCATTTCCACACACGTTTCCCTGTGTTCGGCAATGGCAGCATTTAGTTCTGGATCTTTCAATGTAAGCCGTTCCAACTCACTTGTAATATCGGCGCCATTTTTAACTTTTGGTGTTGCCTGACCCTCTGTCGTCTTATTCTGTGATGTTTCAATTAATAGATTAATAAATGCAACCGTCACATGTCGGTAAATTTTTTGTGAGAAAGTCGATTAGTATGCAAATCCTGTAGTTTAAAATTCAAAGACAACCGGTAGCTGTTTCTTTACCTGTGGTGGCATTTCCACTCGGAAATGGATTTCTATGCATATAATTGATTTAAGCATGAAGAAAGATTAGCAGCGTAAGTGCCAGCACTTGGTGTTTTTGCTTGTAACGAAGATACATGAAACCCCAAAACCGCATACGATGGAGGATCTACATTCAGTTTCATTTTCAACACATTTTAATCAGAACCTTAGGAAAATTTCAGACAACAAGTCTCCCGCAAAACCTCAAGCCTATCTTAAACCATCAAAAAATGGAAACTACTAATTTAAAAATGACTTTACTATGATAATAAACTAAAATGGCTTACGTGATCTTCATTTGCTACAGTGGTTTGTAAAAGTCGAATATATTCTTCTCCCTTCTGTTCCCTTACGTATGGACAATCCGGGAACCAGCGACAATGTTCAGTCCAGGGGTCATCTTCGGGGTCCCATTGGCGTAAACCACCATCACAAGCAAAACACCTAACATTATCTTCGAAACCTGCAGATTATTACCTTGTGTAAGGTATGGGTCATCTCAAATCACGTTAATTTGAAATGCTCCAGAATTTCTTGGTCAAATAGGTTTGACGGTAAATTACCTGGATCGGGAAACTTAATTTGATGAAGGGAAAACTAGAATTATAATAGAAAACAAGTATATTTCCGTGTCAAGCTCCTATCTTAGAGTTTTGTAAGTAAAAAGGAATTTAAACTGAATATTGCGACAGTTTAAGTACCTATAATAATTATGGCATTACGTATAGTTTGGCAGCAAAAAATATATAGAACATTATGTCTTCCTCGGTGTCCTAGTAAAATCATACTTGGTCCAGATGATTTAAACGACTGTGAGATATCCAGCATGTGACCATCAGATGAACAGCTGCATCGATTTTGACGGAAATGTTTCAGTGATGTTAAGAAAACACTATATAGTATATTTATAAAAACACATTTACCAGTGTAAAACAGTCCTGCCTCTGCCAATTGGTGCGGTGTCTGCATAAGTCTCGGCGGCCATTTTGAAAACGAAGAAAGCCTCGCGGTGTAAGACGTGTATGCTTGGTGCCTGTACCCGTTAGTCGTGGCTGATGCTGGAAGAGTAACATACTGTATGTATTGCATTTAGCGTTACTGATTAGTCCATTAAGTTTTACAGCTAAATACAGTTTATCAAACCATGCATGTCTGCATGTTTTACTTACATGAATACAATGGTCAAGGACGAGGAGCGTGTGAAAGTCACGCTTCGATTACCCACCTTGTTGAAATAGACAAAGAGGTCGTTTTCATACTGTGCAGTGTTACTATTAATGTTAATTAGTGTTAAATGTCGTTGTTTTCATTTGTTAGCATGTAAATTAGTAAATTTGCTATCGTCTTTAATTCGTCGATTATGTCATTCAACGAAATTTACGAAAGTTAGTGTTCCTCAAATTTTAACATTGTGACAGTACATTGTATCTCTTCTGAAGAAAGATGTCTATTCCTTTAGATTATACTTAGTCATATACTTACTGTTGGTGTGTTCTACGGGAAGTACTTCAGTCTGAAATGTATTATTCTCGGATATGGTTCATTTTCATTATTACTATGTATCAATTGTGCAAGAAATGCATCATTTCTTCCCTAAGAAAAATCAAACCATTGCAACATGTGTGTATAGTAATGCATTATGTAAATAATCATCGAACACAACATGAATGGAATACCATACATGTAAAATAATTACAATACATATCGCACAACAACTCGTTTGTTTACATCTGCAAAAAAAACTTCTTTTCATACATCTATAATAATTGTGGATCACAATTGACGCAGTAAATAACGAGGAATTTTTGTTATTTTTATAAATGCATGAACATGCATAAAATCTTAATAATTTAGAAAAAAAACAACGGATATACGCTTATATATAGTTCATTTACATGCGCTAGTACATTGTACATTTTTATTGCAAATGTCAATCAGATCTCACGTATATCAAGGAACCCGGCGTCTGTCCGATATTATATCAGAATTTGAGTTACATGTAATACCTTTATTATTGCCAAGCGGTCTGGCTCGATGCATTCTTGAAGGAAGCGACAATCCCTCGCGTGTCGAACGTGCTCCTTTAATGGATCGTCACCGTAAGAGAAATCCTTCAGTCCAATACCGCACTGGTAACAACGTACAAGGTCCGCTTCATCTTGAAAAAAAGGCAATAATAATTTGAAGTTAGATTAGACTAATATTTACACGCATTAAAATCCTAAGAGTGGATCAACAAGGGGATCTCCGCCTTCATAACTTGTCTTATCACGTGACCGTAGAAAAGACCACGTGACATATGAAGTACATCAGCTGTGCAGTTAACGAAACAAAATATACATTTGAAGCTGAACAATAGCATCTTGTAATAAAGTTTTGTGGTGACAGTGGTTATTGTAAGAGTAGACTCGCCAGTTCGTGAAATATATTTTAGTTTTTTCCCGGTTGTAACAAAGATGGCTGATATTGTTTACGTGCTGTAAAAAGTTTCTAAAGAGTTACAAAGAACTGACTTGTTCCAACCATGAAATTTGAAAAACAATGCAAGTAAATATCCGGAAAGAAGCGACTGTACTTTTTCCTAAACTGCGATCAGTTTTCCTAAACAAAGTACAGTATGTTTCATTCTATACCATGTGTTGTTTTGTTTGAGTGAAAATAAACATCTTTTTATCTGGACAAAACGATAAGTAAACAAAAATTGAACATTCACAAGTACATTTGTAATGTATAATTTTGATTGGTATTGAAATCTTTTGATTGAAACCTAGCGTCATGTACACTGATCTCTCAATACTGTTAATTGTGCTACTTAATGTAATTTGGAATGATTTTTATAATATTTTTTGACAACAACAAGAAAGCGAGAGCAGCACCATGTTAATGCTAATTGTTTCATAGATGAGGTTATATTTTTCATCACAGAAGGCGACAGTGTCAAAAAGAATACACTTCAGTGATGGAAATAATGTAATTTACTTGTGAAAAAGAAGCCTGCGCAGCACAAATTGGTCGGGTCAGGATGTCTTTTTATCCATCTTGCGTACGATTTTAGCCTCTGATGGTACTCTACGTAGTTTGGATACCTTGGTGGTTTAGGTGGTCTTATGTTCATTCCATGCGGATCTAACCGATAGTGCGGCGTTTGATTCGTATAACGGTCATCTGAGTTCCGGGCGATGTACCCTGGAGTAGATGAAGCTTGCGGCTGACGTGAAGATAGACGACGTGTCATGTGATCAACCTTTATAGATCTGCCATTGGAGAAAACGACTTCGTCTTTACCTTGATCAGGCTGCTCACTCGCTTGTGTTGGAAACGACGGTTCTTCAGATGGCATTGCTGGGTTTAAATGAAATGTTCCTGTTAATGGGTAACATACAAAAGTCATGTGAGGAACTGCTGTAAGTACTTTAAGATTATTTACTTTGTTACGTGGTGGAATAACTTTGTTACTATTCTTTCGGCATTCCGTCAGTTTTTCTGTAGTTTGTAACCACTTTACTTCTACTTTTCCCAGTTGTTCAGCAATATCACAAATCACACTGCAATGTTTGTTTTCATCAGGTATTAGTAAGTGTTTGTTTTCCTGTCTGTGGCTATAATATAAGTCTTCAGTTAGGTCTTCAGAATATATTCTTCGGTACGACTTGCACTGAAATATTTCTTTTACGTATTCTTCAAGTGTAGAGAAAAACGATTGTGTCTGTATTGATTTTCTTATAAGATATTTTTCACTTGAGGATTCCGTGCATATAACAAACGCTTCTTTTGAGAGACAAAGATCAAATATATCATTATTCTGAATGTTCTCCTTAAAACAGTTTGCCAGGGAATGAGAATATGGCACGGTTCCAAGAACAAGAACTGTCCGCTGGCAATTGTTTACAACTATCAAGTTACCTTTGAATATTGAGCAGACTTGATCTATATCTTTTACAAATTGCGCCGCCACAACTGTTTCTAAAAGCTTCTGTACGCATTTTGGTCCATTATCTTTACGTTTAACAACAATCAATTCTATATCACTATTATTTTTCTTCTTTGGGCGTTTATTCCGCCCATTTCCTGTGATGCAGTGGCATTTTCCACCTGTCTTATTTAGTGACCGCTTACACGCCAGCTCATTTTTATTCGCAGAGTTTTCTGTATCCATTTTGTTTCTAACTGTTTCGATTTGAACTTCATTAAGTGATGATCTTTTTTATTTCGAACAGTTGAATGAGCTGTAGTCCTCATACAACTTCTGAAAAATAACAAAACGCATCATAAAATGTACTGAAATTTTCATCGGAGCTGTGCGTCTAAAATAACACATAACACGAGTTCATAATACTATACATACATTATACGACTGTTTTTGTGTGATATGATAGAGAAAAAAGCGGTGGTGTAGAAGTTAAGGTGTTAGTCGCTCATCCCGGAGGTTGCGGGTTCGAGCCCCACTGGGGTCACGACCGTACTTCCTCATATGACACCAGTACTGGTTTTTCCAGAGACGGACTCGAGAGTGACTCGATAAGCTACAAGCTTTCTTCACAATCGAGCTAAAATAAATTAGTATAAACTATAAAAAACGTAAATACATATATCAGGAAATTGTCCAACGCTAAAGAAATGAAAAGGAACGATCGGCGTCGTGAACCTTTGTCAATTCTATGAGGGGATTGATTGTTGTTTTCTGTGTGTGTTTTCATGGTTCGTGTTTTTTGTGTTACTTAAACGTATCAGACTTTGGCAAAATTAGTTCATATTTTTCATCAGTTTCGTATATCAGAGTCATAAAAGAAGAGAAAGTTCGATCCTGTCTCGGAGTTTCTACTTTTAAGCAGGGAGAATGAACTGCAAAAACTCTGTGAATTAAGATGACACATTTAGCTGCAATATTGCCAGCATAACATTCAGTTCATTAGAGCTCAGTACATAAAGTACTTAAGACATTTAAATTCAATATCTATTTGCACTTAATATATAACAATTGCTGTTCTGACAAGCTTAAAACATGATTTAACATACAATATTTAAATTCATCTGCAAATTTAACGCCAAAAGCTGGTCTTTTTACCTGTGACCGACAACATTAATGATGTTAAAGTCAATAGAAGAAAATATTATTAAATGATTCACAACCACTTACAGGTTTCAAGGAATGTAAAAATAAACATACTTAAGAAAAACGAAAGTGAAATTAAATCGCCTCTTAGTCACGTGACCTTCTTAGTTTTTGTTTTTAAAGCTGCTCGCTCTCAGATTTTCGTAAAAAATAAAGTTTTTCAAACTGCATGAAAATAATTTTTTTAGAACATATAGTCATATACAGTAGTCGGAACGTAACAGTTGTCAAAATTTGCGTATATCGTGCGTATAACGTGCGTGTAACGTGCGTATAACGTGCGTGCACTCATCGTGTATTTTGTAAATCGTATAGCGTGTATCATATCGTATCATTCATCGTGCAACGTGCACCATATACTATACACGATACACGATATACGATTCCCGATGCACGATAATCCATACGGTATACGTACGATTCGATGGTGTATTCCGTAGTTAATCGTTTTATTTAGCGTGTACATCTCCCCCAAAAAAGTGCTGATTTCAGTTTATATTATTTAGTGTAGTTGCGGGCAAGAAAGACTTCCGGGACAGGTCAAAGATATTTTCACCTCATATCCGAAAATTAGGTCTTTTTTTTGCATCGGAAATGACATCTTTTTTTATCTAAACTGCTGTTGTCAATGCAATTCCTTAAAGTGCAGCAGACAAGGTACGCCTGCACCGAAGTAACATATCGTGGGTATGATGTTAACAAGTTTTTTTATTGGCTAGATGCAAATAATACGCCGAATCAACTACACTTTTACGAAATTATTTAAAGTCCAAAGTTGTTTCGGGTAATCCTGGTAATCCTTTTTAAATTCCCGATATTGAATTAAAACTATGAATTATACTGCCTGATTGGAATAATATATCCGTTAGCTGACATAAAGAGAAAGGCAATTAGGTAGTGTCTTTGACTGATTAATTAGTTTGAGCAAGGTCTTTCAAATTACTATTTGAAAGACCTTGGTTTGAGTCTCATCAAAAGCCTCGATGCCATTCAAAACAGGGTCCATATTGTCCAAAATAAAGGCCTCCGGCTGGACCTAAGTGCATTGTCCTCTACTCCTGCCTACCTGTTTGAACTTGAGGCTGGGGCTCTGCCCCCTAAGACTGAGGCGCCAGGAAAAGATTCTCAAATACTGAGCGAAGTCAAGGTTTTGATCAGTGAGATCATAACGCACAGCTATTTTGTAAAATCCTCCTACAAGTGCCCTATGAAAACAAAATGAACAAACCTGACATACCGCATCTCGCAAAGTTAGAAACTCAAATGAATATCAGCTATTTTTTACTCTGGACATCTACATATACACAGATGGGTCTAAAAATCCAGGCTCTGGTATAGTAGCAGAAATACAACAGAAATGATAACAATAGACACTGCATTGAGCTGACTTTTACTGGTTTAGGGGCCATCATCCAGGACATTCCATACTCACCCACAGAAATATATGCCAGGATTCAAACCACTATCCTGGATGGATGGTGTAGAGAATTGAAACTTTAAAAAACACATTTTGCCGCAAAACAGTGCGACATGGCCGTCTTATGGGATACTCCACAAATTACAAAATGGACAAATCAATCACACGTCTTAGGCTGGGCGCAAACTTACTACCAACCAGCTCGGGTTGGTACATACTTTGGGTTGACCAGGTTTGCATCCAGTGCATTGTAGAATGTAACACCCATCACTGGCTATTTGACTGCATAGCTTTTTCCACACAGAGACTAAAATTTAAGCCAGAAATGGATAAGCTTGGACTTGCATGGTTTCACTATTAATGATTATTCTCAGTCCAAGAGCAGCCCTAAGTAAATGTGTATAGAAGTTGTTGGAAAATAACATAGTAGACTGTCAAATGACTGATAAAATTCAGTAACCTAATTTACTCCAGTTGCTATCAAACCCCTTTCTGTAGGTCACTAGTCAAAATCCTAAACAATTCTTGTATATTAATGCAATTTTTTATATTTAACAAGTACTTAGTATTTTAATTGTAGTAGTAAATAAGATTTTTCACTAGTTAGTGGGTGTTGATTTATATTGGCAACCCAAAATCATAAAATTCAATCTTGTTATTATTTAGCAAATCATAGTCTGCACATTACAGAAATTAGCAGGGCGTGACAGGTGACATGTCAGTAGGGGTTGCTCAATCACTGTACCTGTTACATGCCTGTTTCAGTTATAAAATACTGTAACTGTAATTTATATCTTATATATAATTTAATACTGTATTGTAGTTTGCACTGTCTGTATGGCACCATATAATAATTATAATTAAACAATATCACTGGCTATTATCTGTTGTATGTGGGGGACGGAGGGGGTAGGGGGCGGATTCAGGATAAATGTAAGCCGGTTTCCACTTATAAACCTACTCCTACTACCTCCAGTTGAATGAAACATCAACCATATCATGATCATTAAGTATATCCTTGCCGGTTTGGACTGGCCACTGGCCATACAGATGCTAAATCTGAACACCTGCATCTTTCTTACCAGTTTAACTATAACAGACTCTTACTTCAGAAGGGGGCACATAGAAAAAAAATGATTTTATATTGAAGTTGTATACCTTGAAATAAGTTTTATTAGATTTGTAATATATATCCATCTTGTGAGAACACTCACACTTGATTAATAATTGTATGTTAGTATTACAAGTAGTTCTTTTACTGAAGATCCTACCTGAAACCCCATGTTTAAGTAAAATGTTTAACTTTCATAAATAACATTTGAATAGTAAGTTCTGCAAAGAGCTTAGATATTTAAGTATACACTAGCATAATATCACTAGAAAAGTACCATAATCATTTTGTATAAAATGAATAAAAAAATTTAAAAAATAAGATTTCAAAGGCTAAGATGGCAAAATTGTGCTTGTGTAGACTTCCCGAAAAGCAAGTTATACCGGCTAACACCTATTTTTCAGTAGTTTTACTTTGAACACCTCTATATTGTGTGTAGTTTGTAATCTTATAATAGCTTAATAAAGAAAATAATTTTTACTCTTGTCTCAGTAGACTGGTTGTATAGTTATGTAGTCATATAGTACTTCTGACAGATCTCCTCTGGTTAGTTCCATAAATTGAATCCATTTTAGAAATCCTACAAAGGACCTTTGTACCTGTAAGTGTGGCAGAGGCGGTGCTTGAACTCTGTCCGGTTTATTAAATTTGTTCCTCATCTCTGATAGTTTCCTTAAATGCCTAGCTTACATTAATTTGAACAAATATAGATCTTTTTAGATCTTTCTACATATCTAAATTCCAAAATAACTAAAAAAAACATGAGTACCATCATTGCTGAGCTCTATTCTGCATTCTCATAGTTATTGAGGTTTTTGAAACATGTGAGGTTACACCCCCTTTATAAATATAGAGTGTTGCTTAGCCCTTACATATTGTTGTCAGTCTTCCATCAATTTATTTGCTAATGCTACATGTGTATTCCAGGATCAATTTTTCCAAATGATCTACTACATGTATAGTATAAAAGTAAAAGGTAAAGTGTTTGTTTATTAAAGTGTTACCCCTATTTAAAGGGCCAGCCATTTCTGACTTATGAGACACCTTCTTTTTGAGCACATGTGCCTCACAAATCCTATCCTTTTATTGCCAGGTACCAGGCAGGTAGGCATACGGTAACCATTTTTTAACTAACTGGCGGCTCACCAACCGGCCATATCAGAACGGACCCCTGGTGGGATTCAAACCTTCGACCTCCCGCTCCAAAGGCGGATGCCTAAACCACTAGACCAAGGAAGACGGTATATGTACATGTATTACCACCTCATAATATCAGCAGAGTTATGTACAGGCATACAAAATCAATCTTGGAAATATATGTACATCTAAATGCTATAGTCTCATAGCCTTTATTCTGATGAAACTACTTATGTACAAAATGCCATCAGATAAATTAAATATGGAATGTACATCATTTTTCTGCCCAGTAATGGGACGCTACCGATATACAGAGTTATCCGATAAAATTGACATGATTTGCTTCCCTTGATTCGCGCACCTGCTCTTTGGGTAGTTCCGGTTTCCGGTCGACAAATAAACATCGAAAAAACGAAAGATTTTTTATATTTTATAATAGATATTAACGATATCTCTACGACATCAGTATAGCTGTAAGTATCAATCAATGCTTATGTCGACTACAGTATGTGGCTATCATGCAGGACTGTAAATGCAGTTGCTATTGCGTCAGTTGACCGTGTATTGTATGATGTCAGGGTCGTCGTCAATTTTGTGCACATTGATCTGTTGATGACATATTATCATGGTCGTCTTCTCATACGTATTGGTGTTAAATAGATTCAATCAGCGAAATTAGTTTACGACTGAGTAAGATATACTTGTCCATTTTAAATGGCATTTAACAGGCTGATGAAATTGCCCAATCGGGCTTTCGAAAATCAGCTTTTTTAAAAATGATTTTCTTCACATGGAAAAGGTTTGAACATGCTAAGTATGATAAAAACATCTAAAAAAAGTTTAAAAGTACAGAATTATTCATGTTTTCCTGCAAAAATTTGTCTCTAAATTGTGAAGAAAAGACATTTCTGGCATTTTCTTTTAAACTTATCAACAGAAAGTTCTAAAACATTTCAGATTCATAGAAAATGCACACATAATTATAAAGATACCCAAAATAAGATACACAAAGGTATAGTTTGTTGCGCCGGTCCTTTTTTAGATTTCACATATAAAATATATGGAAACTGAAAGTAGAAGGGCCAAAAACCTGGCGCAAGAAATGGTTGGATGGATTTTTGTGATGTGGAGTTTTTTCATACCATACTAATGCAAATAACATACCCTAGCTGCTTCAGAAACATTCATGAAGATTTGCACTGAAAATCTTAAAAAATGTGTTTTTCAGTGATTTCAAACTTATTTTAATTATGTTAAAAAATCTCAAGATGACTTTTATTCACTTTTAAATTTATTCTCTACATCTGAACTTTGTAATAGAATGTAAATTGTATGAAATTATTCATTTTTAAAAAAGTTTATTTTTGGAAGCCCGATCGGGCAATTGCATCAGCCTGTTTAAGCTTTATTTTATCGTTCATTGTCTGAATGTGATACAGTATGTATCCTCGAAGGACCAGTTTCAGTGACCCTAAGAATACTTCAGGCAGAATTACCAAATCTGTTTGGGAAGACCTATTATCTTTATGAATTACTATTGTGTTATTAGTCCTTTACTTGTGTGATGTATAATAAAGTGGAAAATATTCCAACAAAATTATATAGTGCTGTTTATCATAGACACCCCTGTTTTGCACTACAGATACTCAACCGAACCTATTTCAGTGACCCCTACTACATTTGTAAACTAGTGACAATAGCCGGTAATTTGCATTTGCTCAAAGTTAACTATCACAAACTGAACAAAAAATAATAACCAGCGTGGGACTTGTTTTTATTGAGATACAGAGCATATTCAATTTGATGGTTACACCGTATTTTAAATACAATGAAGCACAAGGGGTGGGGTTCAAACAGTGAGCAAAAAATGATTTTTTTTTGCATAAAAATGTAATGATATTATAAAAATGTAATGATCTTTAGTTGTCATATGCAATAAGAATCTGTTTACCATATCTCATAAAAATATGAAGACATTTGCAAACTTATTTCAATAAAATCAGATCTGAAAGTTAGTCCACACTTCTCAGACCAGCCATTTTCCATATGCTTTGAACATAACTTTTATCAAGAAGTTCTTATAGGTCAGCTATATCTCCATACAAACAGGAAGAAAACAATACAACAGTCTTTTCGGGCAAGAAAATTAGTTGAAATAATGTTTAATCTTTAAAATCTTATCAAGAATTGTCACCACTTTGCTATGTTTCTTTTGTACAACTTAATTGATTTGCGGACAACCAGTCTAACGTACTAGACGAAAAATTCTAGGTTTAGGTAATCAGGCGAACAGTCACTTCCTTTCATAAATTATACAAGCAATTCATTAATTTATGGAATTTTTACTTCAGGTTTATGTGGTTCAACTTTCTTCACAAATGGAGCAGATCATTCACATTGATGCTAGAGATAAAGCTAGTCCAGTTCGAAGAGCTACATCGGGTGGAAAGAGATACTGTGTTCTGTGCAAAAAGTATGAAGGCCAAATTCTTGACAATGGAATGAAAGTAAAACTACATAGAATTCCAGGAGGAAAATCAAAAAGTGAGGTCACACGAAGGAAACTATGGCTAAGAGGTCTAAAACTTCATCGTCCAAATTTGCCTGTGTCAGATAACACCAGAGTGTGTATGTTGCACTTCGATGCCCCATATATTCGCGGAGAATCTGTGCCCAAATATTACAACCTTGAAAAAGCAACCAGTAAACCAAAATCAAGAAGACCATTGACTGACCAGCTGGAGGGTGATATATCACAACCATATTCCGGTGAAGATGAAGAGGAAGAAATATACTATGCAAGTAAACTTGAAGAGGAAATTCCAGCTACATACTATGACTCCATATACAGCTGTGAAAATGAGGTGGAGATTTTCCAGGAGGAGCCATCATACAGGGTTGAAGAGTCTGAGCAGGAAACAAAACAACATGTAGATCATTGCTACAACTTGAATCCTAAGCCTACAAGAACTGTTGAAGCAGAGACACAAACTTCTCCTTGTTCTCTCAAACCTGAAGACATTTCCCATAATGATGAAAAGACAAGATTCTACACTGGCTTTCCAAATTATGTGACATTTATGCTGTTTTTTGAAACTTTTTTTGAAGCATGGGGCAGACAAACTCACTTACTGGGAGGGTCAGAGACGATCTGTCAGCGAAAAACATTACAATCAATCTCACATATCTAAACCTGGGAGAAAAAGGAAACTAAGACCTCTGGATGAATTTTTCATGGTATGCATTCGCCTAAGATTGGGGCTGCTGCAAGAACATCTAAGTGACATATTTGGTGTGTCTGTCATGACTGTGTCAAGAGTTATGAACACATGGATTAACTTTATGTACGATCACATGCAGTGTCTAATTCCATGGCCAACAAAAGAACAGATTCTTGCTAATTTGCCCAGATGTTTCCACGAAATGCCGGACACACGTATAGTGATTGATGCTACAGAATTCTTTTGTGAAAAACCAGGTTCTCTGAAAGCACAGAATTTGACATGGAGTGATTATAAACACCATAACACATTTAAAGTCCTAGTTGGTGTAGCCCCGAATGGCTTGGTGACATTTATTTCTAGGGTATGGGGTGGCCATACTTCGGACAGACATATTGTTCAAGAAGATGGACATATGTTCATCCCCAAATTGGAGCCTGGAGATGTAATCATGGCCGACAAGGGCTTCACAGTAGCAGATTTACTTCCTTCGTCTGTAGGTTTAAATATGCCGCCATTCATCTCAAAGTCACGACAGATGACCAGCTCGCAGTTTTTTAAAACACAACAGATAGCTTCCTCACGGATAGTTGTTGAAATGAAAATGGAGCAGATAAAGAATTTCCGTTTATTGCAAACTGTACTCCCATTGTCAGAAGCCCATCTGGCTGAACAAATGATCGTTATTTGCACAGCGATGACAAATTTGTATGAGCCATTACTAAAGTGATATTGTACATCAAATAGGAAAACTGTTTATATTTGTCCATCTGATATCATGGACTTGTAAATGTGGTCATTTGTTACCTATTAAATTTGCTTGTGGCCTGGGTTTCTACATGAAAGTATAATTTGAAAAAGAAAAGACAGTGTTAGAATTTTATATAAACTGTTAACAGATAACATATATTCAGTGCAGTAGATAAATTGACACATAAGCAGTATGGTGTAAAAAATTAAACAGCACATGTATGTTAATGATATGTGTCATGTGCAGTAATAAGGACAAATGCCATCCATTGATGTTCTTTGTATCTTCTTCATGATCAGTATGTCAAAAAAACATATAATTCCATATAAGATTATATGTTACATGTACATACATGTATGTGTTAATACCATATATGGCATCTTGAGACTGTATAATCTAGGCTGTGAGATGTGTCTTCTCCAGGGTTCTAATTGAATCTGCTATCCACCACTGGATGCAGAGTTGTGTCATGCAATTGGACCATTCCATTATTCTACAGAGGGCCCAAAATAATTTTGCAAATGATTTTTAACCTGTTTTTGGTTCATATCCTAGAAAGTTTTACAAATTTTATCCCAAAATGGATGAGAAAAGTTATAATACATAACAGTCTGTTTAATTTTACTTTAAATTTATTACTACCCCCATAAAGTATTACCCCAACCACCTCGACAGGGGTTCTGAATCAAAAAGAATTGTAGCAGTGACATAAAGTATATGGAACTGCGTGCCAAGAATTAAACTACATTGAAATAAAAATGAACTTTAATAACCTTCTTCACTCTAGAAAATATCACTGTTTCCTAGAGGTTCATTTTTCATATGTGTTTTTATATACCCCAGCTATAGAATAGGCCAACTAAAACAAAATATAAAGTAACATGATATAAAACTTTATATAGAATTAATCACCATAGTCCACAGTACAAAATACCGCATTTCGCTATAATTATCTTCCCTTCTCTTAGAATAATCCTAGATTTCTAGAGGGACAATTTTCACTTTCGGGCTACCGGAAAAAACCTAAATATTGTTCAAAACTTTTTTCTGTTAAAACATTGGTCAAAATTAGGGGCCGTATAATCATCACAACTATAAATACTACAAAATAACATTAAAAACCCCGTTCCAAATGCTTGATTTATTCGAAAACGCCATTTCAAGCCTTCAGTTTCTTCAATGTCAATTAACCCCACCCACTTGACATCCATCAACATATCCATTCAAGGTTCCAGTATAAGATTATTATATTTGAAAATTTATATGCCACGGTCCTAAAAAGTGTTTTTAATGTAGAATTTATATAACGAAAAGTGTTGATGGCAATTAACTTTAATTACGCCCATTTTCTCGCACATTGGGATCAATTTCCTGCCAAACTCACTCCGACAGGTCTTCAAATTTGACACATACTGTGATATGAAAACTGTGGATCTTTGACACTTATCGATGTCATTTTTTATTGTTAAGGTACGAAGCTTCTAATGTATCTGTGTCTTTCGGTCTGATTAAAAGGTCTAAATTTAGATAAAATGTGAAATCCCAAAGTGATCGTATAACGTGTAATCCGTTTATCGTTTATCGTGTAGCGTGCGCTTCGTACATCGTGTATATCGTGTATCGTTCTGAATCGCTCATCGTGTATTTACCGAACGTGCAACGTGCGTACATCGTGCGTACATCGTGCGTGTATCGTGCACTCCGTGTGACAACTGTTACGTTCCGACTACTGTACTAAGGTTCCAGTACAAATTCATGTAAAGTTTACCTGTAAATTTGAAATAATCCGCTACCAAACCATAAAGCGTTGCAAACGTATTTGAAATTTTAATAAAAACATATACATGTATGTATAGTGCAACGGTGCAGTAAAAATCAGCATTTTCAATAGATATTTACTTCTATTGTAGCCTTTAGTTTTATAGATTTGATTTTTTTTAACGGCAATTGAGAGCGAGCAGCTTTAACAAATTTGTATTCGACATAATTACTTTTTATCTTCAAATTTATACGAACAGTCTTACAAGACGTGAAGATTTTGATAAAATAAGATGTATTTGGTTAATTTAACTATACATAACAACAAGACAAAAATTTACTGCATTATAACCTTTCACATAAGTCTCGTACAATCATGCGTATTTTTTGGTCAGTGTAAAACATATCAAAACGTTTGTATTCCTGGTTAATACATTAATATTTACAACAAAGATTTATCACACAAAAAATGCGATTTCTAACCAGTGTCTCTGGACAGTCAATTCTTGTATATGATGTATTAAAGGCATTTTTGTTGTGAAATAAACTAAAATTCTATGTATAGAAGACGAAACAAAGACAGACACAAAGTGATAGACACAAGAGGATCGCAATAGTTGTGCTGAAAAGGTGTTTGAATTGTGATTTTACTTAGAATTACAGTTTAATTCATGTGCATATTTTATGCCGTCATTATCCGTGAAGGATGCTGTTAAATACCGAACATTTTTTCGACAGAAGAAAATAATGCAGATGCTTACTTTCGATGTAAAATTACAATGTAATTTTAGTACTTACATTGCCAAGAAAAAATGTCTTACTGGTGAAAATGACCGTTATCTCTTCCGAAAATAATCCTAAAATTGCCTTTCAAACCGAAAGTACATACTATAGATAAAGCGCAATAGTTTTTCAACGATATTGCACAAAAAAAGAACAAGAACACATAATAATGCTAAATCCGACAACGCTTTTCCGTGAAGAAGCGACAACAGTATGAACGAAAGGCAAACATCAGCATCGTTTAAGAGTAAAGACAGCGCAGTAACATCATAATTACATCCTTTAAATTCATATTATTTCAAACGGTTTACGAGTACTTAAAGTGAAAATAGGACTTTAACAACCAGCAATAGGCTTCCAGGAATAAAAATCAATACTAGTTTGTATGAAGAATCAGGAAAAACGAAAGTGAAATTCATGACCTGGTATAGAGCCACATTTCAGTTACATGACAGCTTTTCTGTCTCTATTGTGTTAAACGTAAATTATTTATCTTCAACATTACAAGAGATGGAGATTAATTATAAGCAGATATATTTTGGTTAGTTTTAATGTAGGAAAAGACAAAAGCATTTACCACATGATAATCTTTTCAAAACAGCTTCACTGGAACTTATAGGGTTAACGCACGATTTTTCATTCTATAGCATCTGCAGATCCTGAGGGATCTTGGTGCCCGTGTCCGACATCATTTGATGCAAGAATACGCTATAAAACGTTTAGGCTATATTTGTAGTTTAGATTAGCCTTGAGTCATTACTTTAAACAGAGACGTATATATTTAATTAACATGTCTTTTCTATAAATAATCCAGTCAGTTTTTGTAGATGATGTAATTTCATGCATCATTTTGTTGTAAATTACATTTGTAAACTGAAATTTAATCTTTTAGGCACACATACCGTGACTTACACAAGTAGATTTTAGACAGACTTGTAAAGAGGCCGGTGATTGACTGTATTTATCGTGATGATTTTATCTTTAATTCTACGATCGTTATGCCCAGTGCTAGAGAAAGTTTTTCTCCTTTTCTTTATTTATAAGGCCAAATACAGGCGCCGGAAACGGCACTGGTCTATGTAAAATATATTCCAGTGGCTGAAATACACCGAATGCAAGAAAAATCTAGCTATTAAATGTATTGTTATAAATTACCCATTTTACTTTTCCAATTAAGAAAATGTAATAAAGCTTTAAAAAGGGTGTACCTTTACAGCACTACCACACACTAATGGTATAAAATCTTTCTTTTTTTTTGGGGGGGGGACAAAGGGGTAACCCCGTTTATTATTCCCGTCATAGGCGTGATAGGGGTCGGGGAACATCCCCTATCTTCCTGGTATATAACCTCAATGGGTGCTACTTTTTTAAAGTATATGTCCTACTCTCTTCCAATAAACGCTGAATATTTTTCAAAAGTTTGACTTTAAGCTTTATTTGAAAATGTTGGGATCCAAACAATCATATGACCAGCGACACGGGAAAATGGGCCTTCGGACAAAATACTTGGAAACTAGCTTTCTTGTATATTTTGAATAAACAATATTTCAATATCAATATTGGAAAATTTCAGTTACTTGAGTCCAGTACATACAGAACTACAACAGTTTGAAAAAGTATACCTAAGGCGTCATTTGTCACTCTAAAAATGACGTCACATACCACAGTTTGACGTCAAAACTCACTTGAATTTACATGGGCAGTAAACAATTCCGGTAACCATTTCCTAACAGCATCATTTATTTTTGGTTGCAACATTATATACTCTTTCATTATACAGTGGCGCCTGCGTGTAGGTTCCCCGTGTTTGCGTGAAAAAGCGTTTTGCACGCGTGTGGGACACGATCGTGTTGCACGGTATGTTACTGCGCATGCCCAGAGTGCAGCGTGCAGCGTGTAGAACCGTGCAATTGCTAGTGCGCATGCCCAGCGTGCAGCGCATAGGAAACCGTGCAATTGCTAGTGCGCATGCCCAACGTGTAGTCGCTGAGCGTGAAACGTGCAAGCGCATTTATCATTGGGCTACATGTATGTTTTGCTCTGGATAACACCTGGTCAATTCTAGCATATTTCAATCAATCACCTGCATTTTTCGCCAATAGTCGTACTTTTCCTATCATCCAATTAACCTCGCTGATGCTAAAGGAAGTCGGTAATCGGCATGTTTAGATTTTATCCAAAGAAGTATGGAAAATACCCCAATTTTATTAAAATGAAAACATCAGCCCAGATACTAGTTATTATAGGCAAGACAAAGTCTCTGTGCCGGTGCCGACCCACTTCGGACCACATTTTACGGACACTTCGGACCAGATTTATAGACACTTCGGACCAGATTTATAGAAACTTCGGACCATGAATATATATTGTCGCAAACTCTGATATGACACTTCGGACCATGAAAATATTATAGCAAACTATTATGTGACACTTCGGACCACAAAATCGTAATGATTTTAATTATATTAATCATAATTTTCTCATTTTGGCACCGCCACTGACGATAAATATCCCAATGTTGATTAAAAACAATTTATTAAAAAAAACAACAACATCAAATCAAATACTAAATTAGAATTTAAGCCCGACGAATATTTCAAGAATAAGTCATGTTTAAAAGTCCCAGGATCACATTTACAAGTAGCTTTCATTTAATCAAGAAAGATGTCTTGCTGACAGAAAAGACCTTTCTTTGTGCCAAAACCATTCCAAACTTTGCTTTTTAAATTGATAAGTACATATCAGAAACATAGTGCAGAATTTTTTTCAATGCTTTTGCAAATGGCAACTCTTTTTCTGAAAGAAAAAACTTGAATACAAAAGAAAGGCATAATTATGTGAAGACATAATTATGTCAACGTCATTGTTTTAGAGTGAATAGAACATGATTCTATCATTATACTATCAATAAATTTATGTGACTGTATCAGTACATTTTAAGTGATCCTGGGGCTTTAATATATATACAGAAATTACATATCCTTTGAACGCCTATAACGTAATAATCCGTATACGCGGGTTAAGACAGGTTTGGCCTTCCATAGAAGTGACAGTTACCGTATCGAACACGTTTTGTCTGTATGAATGTAAAGGCTATGCCGACAGCCCCTGAATGTTGAAATCTCAGACGTCTGAGGCAAATGCCGACACTTTAAGACAACCTTGAAAATGACCTTGGACTCAATTTTACCAGCTTTGAAAATTTTCATTTTACCAATGTTCCCTGTGGGATAGTGTTTTAAGCGCGTGCAAATATTTTTTCATAGACATAAAGCAGACATGTCGTACTCAAACCTAGGTATATTGACATCTTATGAGAACGCTTAAAATTGACCTCTTGTTAGCAAAAAAAAAAAAAGAAGTCCATGCGCAGGTTAGCAGACAGGGTGACCCCTGCGCGTGACCTCTGTAGGTGGGCCAATGGAAATTTTACTTTCATGTTACAGCTCAATCTATTTGCCGACGTATACAACACGCGCAGTAAACCGAAAGTACCATAACGTGATGTACAGTGTTTACAAAAACACATGCATGTCTGTCAAGTTTGTAACAAAATATGCCGGTGTGCAAAGGTTATGGGTACAGTACATTGTATTTTAAAATTTATCAGAGCATTCATTGCAAATGGTAGTCTTCTTTCAAATTTACAAAATGTCCATTACATAAAGTTAGTAAGAGACAATATCATGGCTATTTTCCTTTTCTTTTACCCATTAGGGCATAGAATACACATTAATTGGCATGGACCGCCACCTCTAAGCACTATAGTGTACAGAGGAATGAATTGGATAATACAGTGGGATATTTTCTAAGTGCCTAGCCTCAAAAGATGTGCAGGGGGGATTTGCCCTATCTCTGGTTTAAAGTTTTTTGCAGTGGAAAAATAACACTTCAAATCAATTAGTGTGATGTTAATAAAAATATTTAGAAAACAAGTCGTTAAAGCTGTCATTGGAAAGTAACAAATGCCCCAAAAGTAGTGTCTCCCAGTCTGTGACCTGGACCATCAAGATGTGGACCAAACTTTCAAAGTTCCTTCGGGAGCACTGAAATACATGTCGCAAAATCCCTTTTATTCATCACTGCGACAAGTACATGTATGTGGGATGCAAAATATTTTTGAGCCCTGGACCAAAGTCTATGAATAGCTTCGTGAAAACGAGTCAAAATTGTAAACTAGAGCTTTCACTAAATGTGATTAATACCCCTGAAAGACTGCTTTATAAACTGAGGAATTTCGTAGTAGAATACCTTGCAAACAAACTAAAAAGAGATATTGTTCTTGGCAATAACTCTGTAATTTGTCAAAAAAGAGTTATGATTCTTGTACACTGCACTTCCTTCCTACGTGCTTGACCATTGTATGGAATCGTATTGAATTCCAACCAATAGTTTTCGAATAATGCTCCGGACAATAAATTATACAAAGGGCAACAACTCTGAAATGAGTTAAAATACAGTTATTGTTCTTTTGCACTGCACTTCCTCTCATTGTGCTTGACCTTTGTATGAAGTTGTATTGAATTCCAACCAGTAGCTTTCAAGTTATGCTCCAGACAAGCAAAAGTATCAAGGGTAAAAACTCTGTAATTAGTCAAGATGGAGTTTTGGTTCCTGTGCACTGCACTCCCTCTCATTGAGCTTGACCATTGAATGAAGTTGTATTGAATTCCAACTAGTAGTTTTCGAATTATGCTCTAGACAAGGAAAAGTAACAAAGGACAGTAACTCTGTAATGAGTCAAAGTAGAGTTATGGTTCCTGTGCACTGCACTTCCTCTCAATGTACTTGACCATTGTATGAGGTTGTATTGAATTCCAACCTGTAGTTTTCAAGTTATGCTTCGGACAAGAAAGTAACAAAGGGCAATAACTCTGTAAATACTCAAGATAGAGTTATGGTTCTTGTATACTGCACTTCCTCTGACTGTGCTTGATCATTGTATGAAATTGTATTGAATTCCAACCAGTAGTTTTCAAGTTACGCTCCGGACAAGGAAAAGTAACAAAGGGCAATAACTCTGATATTAGTCAAGATGGAGTTATGGTTCTTGTGCACTGCACTTCCTCTCAATGTGCTTGACCATTGTACATGTTGTATGAAGTTATATTGAATTCCAACCAGAAGTTTTCAAGTTGTGCTCCGGAAAGGAAAAGTAATAAAGGGCAATAACTCTGTAATTATTCAAGATGGAGTTATAATTCTTGTGCACTGCACTTTCTCTCAATGTGCTTGACCTTTGTATGAAGTTGTATTGAATTCCAACTAGTAGTTTTCAAGTTATGCTCCGGACAAGGAAAATGCAACAGACCGCCCGACCGACTGACCAACCACCGGGTGACTCCTGTATATCCCCCTAAACTTTGTTTCAGGGGTATAATTAGTGCTTACAACTGAATATAGTCAATGAAAATAACAGTTGTTATATTTATGTAATATAATTTAATGTATTTAAGTCATATAAGTTATATTGATACTGAACACAATTTACTGTTCTAAACTTGTAATTTACAAAAAAGTGAATTGTCAATTTCCTTTTATATAAAAATAGGTTGGGAAGCACCTGTCTGAAAATCACCATAACCAGTCAGGGTTGTAACTTGTTTGTTATTTTGAAAATAACTTCTACCAGTTATATTTATCTTTTACTCATCACTCACTAAAATAACTTCTGCCACGACAAAACCTTCTGAAGTAGGACATTCTTCAGGTCATCTCTAAGACAAGTTTGCCAATAAATCCATTGTGTCTAACTGAAGTCATTACTATCAGCTATAAAGAAAGAACTTGCATTTCTCTCTCTTATCTAAAGGTATTTGCATTATTATAAGACTGAGGTAATCTGCTTGTAATGAAGAAATTCAGGAAAAACTGAAATGTTGAATTGTTACCTGTACAAGTTGTTATCAGAAAGTCCCAATGACCCATTATTTTGGTCACCTCAACTTTCAAGGGAGTTATTTCTTTCAGCAAAGGGAAGCAATTTTATTGGCAAAATGTTTCAATTATCACTTACTGTAGTTATTTTCAAAATAACTTAAACAAGTTACAACTTACACCACTGGTTGGTAACAAAAAAATTATTTGAGCTCTTCAGAGGGTTTACTTCCTTTTACACTGAAAACCAACAATAAAATTAATACTGTGCCGTACTGTACAGACAAAACTTTGGTAACAGCTTGCCGTGAACTGCAAAAGTAAAAGAAACCGCAGCGTATCATGAACAGCGATGAATCATAACACCTCTAATAGTGACACAAAAAAACACTGTTCAGGATACATCCTTAACAATGCACACTGACAGAAGTTTCATATGGATTTCACCACCAGTTTGCAGTATGGCACATATTTTCATAAATATCAGCCTCTTTGCTTTCATGTGTTTCCATTCATTCAATCCAATTTGTTTGATCACTTTGATCAAGGTAATTTCTCATGTTTTTTCCCCATCTTTGTGCTCTAAGATAATCATAATGTGCAGCTGAATTCATCTGTTGTTATTTAGGTGGCCTTTCACAATCATTCTCTAGTGTGGCTATCCGTTCATGACCTCCAACAATATATCTTTTACACCATTTTACTGTTTATTTTCTTTCAACACAAAAAGTCATAATATATCGACTACTTATTTTCATACACTCGAGCACATCATGTGACTAAAAATATTTTAGTTGCTCAAACACGACTGACTTTACAGTATTACAATGACATGTAATTTTCACATACATGTCATTTCTCTTTTAACCAATTTGCCTTCTGTTTATCTGTACCTATCAAAGGATGCAATCTTTGCTGGAAGTTAATCACGAAAGGCTCCATTATGTTTTCTCAAAAATATATCCAGTCAATACATCAGCAATGGTGTGATCTGTAGAAAAAAGAATTATCTGATGAAAGTAATTGTTCATACATTATGTACATGTATTTGTTAACATACCGTATAATATATAACTACATGTATTTTCAAAATCTTAAGCAATCTGAAGGCCCTAATACATCTTTAAGTGTGATTTAATTAGTTGGCACAAAAATCTTATGGAAAATTGTTAATTCTTTTCACTAAAATTACTTAGAAGTATGTAGTTGTTTCACAATTGAAATGGCAATCAAATTACAAAACATTAAGAATTCTTCAATTTGTTTGAAATTTGATAAATCAAAAGTGACCTTATTTAGAGGGGGTGTTTTCTTTCTCATGGAAGGCAGCAGCTTATTCATTTTTGTTGTACATTGCCGTCTGTGACACAGGAATGCCACGCTTGTGACACATATCTATGGTCTGAAAACAAAAATGAAAAAAATATTAATCATTTCATATATATTTATAATCACTTTCATGGAACACATTCAACAAAGCTTAGAGTAGGCTAAAGAGTAATTAACAAATAAACTTGTATCCCAGTCTACCTAAATCAATGAAGGTTTGACATTTTCTCTCTACACTGTCTATATTATAGGCTTTATACTATTTCAGTCATGATAATTAACTAAATTAGATAATGATTTTGATAACTACTAATATAAACAGTTACACCCCTAACGACAAGTGAACTTTTCAAGAATAATGTAATCCCTAATTGTCTTAATGGTTAAGTTTTTAACTCATTTCTTACAGAGAAATGGAAAGATTGAATCAGTCATACAGTAAGGATTAAAGTACTTTTTTCTTAATTTTGTTCTAAAGTCAAATTGAACATCATAACATTTAATGATTTTGTATGTGTCAGTATCTAAGTCATTGATATAACTTTTGATGACAGTAATACAATCTTGGATATAAAAGATCAGTATATCAGAAACCATTCAATAATAATATCTCATAATTATGATGTGCACATATACAAACTTAGTGACCCAAGCCAATCAGTGTAGTGTTTTATGACCCTAGTATATTGCCAAGGGCAATACTGTCCTGTAGAAAAATGTAGCTTATGAAAACATTGCATAATATTGCATAATATTATGTAATGTGACCACATGGGTCCTAAGAAATCAGTGATGGACTAGCTTTTGTCTCAGCTACTGTTACAACATGTACACTAAATTTATAAAAGTTTGTAACTGAACTTCGCCAAAATTTGCCAAAAAATTAAGATAAGTATTAATAATTAAACTAATACTTTAAAAATTTTAACATGAAGCCCAATAGTCTTTATAGATCCATGCCATGCATAGCTTTTAAAACTGAAATTTTAAAGGTCATGTAGGTAAATACTAGTACTTGATAGACAATAACTTAATCATGTTAATGGTATTAATTTATTGCAGTATATGCAATTAACCTACAGTTTTGAGTGATGTAAGCTAACAAATTTGCTACAGCCTGATAAAAAGGTATACCTGTGCACTTCTTATAATTAACTTTTTTTTCATTTTAGACTTTTGTAGAGATACATACTCTTAACTAGTCATTAACCAAGAACTGTAACATTTATGTTATAGAAAGCAATTTTCAAAGAACTGATTTTTTTTTTAAATTTCAACTGATTGGTAATGATAAAAATCTGCATTTTGTGTTATATTTTGGTAACAAATACATAATTCCCAACAACCTTCCTCAACTGTCACACAATTATCTAAATAAGAATTAGTTTTGCAAAGTCTGTTTGATATAATATATATACATTTATTTGAATTGTTATTAAAACTTGCTGTATAATCAATTGTGAAATATTTAAGTAAATCCTAAATAAAGCGCTTTATTGTTGTCGCATGAAAAAAAAATGAATTTAGACACACACCAGTAATTATGCAGGGTCTTATCAGACCTAGTGTTGTTAAATTGTATTCATGACATCTAAATGTTACAAAAAATGAAATTTACAATTATTTATACTTGCTGAGAAAGTATTTTTCTAAACCTGATTATGTCTTTGACAGTAGACTGGTTGACTGATTTTACAAAATGGGATGTGAAAAACTTAAGATAGTAATTATATATGGATCGATTAGTGTTTCAGTTTGTGACCTGTAGAATATTGAGGTAAAGTTTACAGACAGACAAACGGACAAACCACCATCATAACATGACCTCTGCTGGACAAAGGACTTTGTCCAGTGGAGCTACAAATGTTAGTGATATTTTCATTCTTTAGCAAAATTGTAAATTAACCCTTGCACTGCTGAGCAACAATTGATCCTGCATTTGCGACTGATCACCTTGCTTAATTGATCATGATCTGCACTCTTGGCTATTCAGTTCTTGTTATCCCTTTGAACAAATAATATTGTTGTCAACTAATCTCATAGATTTGCATGAAATCATTGTGCATGTTTTTGTTTTCAATAGTAAAGATATGGCCCTATACTGTTTGACTGGCTATCGCTACGGTCCACTGAAGACAATCATTAAAGAATTCATATAAAAACCTATGTAAAGTAAAGTGACCCCAATGCAGGGTCAATTTGGATCTGGGTTTCGCCATCTTCACAATCTTGGTAATTTAAGGTCCACAAGGCCATGAAGATTTTACCCTCCCAGTATATTAAGCTGATGTAAAATCATGGTCAATTTTGAAACAGGAGCCTTGATAAGAAATCAAATTTTAAAATATTTCCTACAAAAATCAGCTAGGTAAAATAAATTTAGTCCCTGGTCACGGTCAGTTTTGATGCAGGGTCATGATTTGAATTATCTTGGTAGAGCAAAGGTAAATTGTTAAACATAGAGCAATTATAAACAGCCAGGGGCGTAACTTGTTTAAGTTATTTTGAATAACTTCTACGAGTTATATTTATCTTTTACTCATGATTCACTCACTAAAATAACTTCTGTAAGTTATTTTTCAGTCATAATAACTCATTCAAGATTTTTGGTTCAAATTAATAGTACAAAGATTTAACATAATTTTTCCACAAGAATATGAATTTTCTGGACAGTTATACAATTTGTTTCTATTTCTTTGATCATTGAAATATTAAGATAATCAAATAAGATCTATTACACCACAACAAAACCTTCTTGCACAAGGGCTTTGAAGTAGGACATTCTTCAGGTCTTCTTTACGACAATTTTGGCAATAAATTCATTTATATGTCTGATTGAAAATTCATTACTGTCAGCTATATTATTTCTCTCCCTTAACTAAACGTATTTGCAGAGGTAATCTGCTAGTAATGAAGAAATTCTGAAAAACTGAAATGTTGAAATGTAACCTGGATAAGTTATTTTCAGAAATTCCCATTATTTTGGTAACCTCAACTTTCAAGGGAGTTAATTCTTTCAGGGAAGGGAAGTCATTTTATCAACAAAATTTTTCAAATATCACTTACTGAAGTTATTTTCAAAAATAACTGAAACAAGTTACACCTGTCTGATAAATAAATTATGATATGATAGTTATATTGACTGAAATAATAAATTGATCAGTTAAAAGTCAGGGCTTCAATTGTGAAGAATACATGGGTTTACAGTTTTGAGACTGTACAACGCAAACATCCGAAGTGTATCAAGTGAACTCGATAGATATCTCCCTTGAATTTCGAGTAAACTGAATGTTATACGCTTATAATCTATAGAAAATGAGCTATTTGTAAACTGTCCTCTGATAGGTAGATAGTTTCCAGACATAAAAGAACTCAACCAAAGTAGGGCACGAACCTACAGCGGTGAGGGACAAGTGATCATCAGTCAGTGACCTTAACCACTCGGCCACAGATCTATGCCATGATGTATGATCTATGTGATTTCTTAGTTATTCGTATCCAGGTACGAACCGACTTGGCAATATGCGGACATTTTCGTACCATTTTCTAACCACGAATAAAATCTATACATACAATACAACAATTACAACATGTCTAAAGCATAAAAATATGTTATTATATTTCAAAAAGACATGTACAAGTGCCTCTGTAAAGTTCATTTGCTGATAAGTTTCAGTTTTATACTTAAATGCGTAAAGACGCATTTTAGACTAGTGTTTCAGGCGCTAGAGTGCGGAACATCTTCAAAGACACTAAATGAACTAGTCAGGCCGCACACTTTTGATGATCTATATAGGGCGTTGGCAAGTTACCAAAAAATCTTTACGTTGAATTCCCAGTTTTGTAATTAAAAATTCAAGAGTACCTAGTCGTTCCATATCGTATTACAAATTTTTTACAATGTTCTGATAGTTTATGATCACAAAATCAATATCGGATAAAAGACTTTAAATTATTCGGCCTGTCTAGTTGTCTTTTAGTGTCTCCAGTCTGACTAGTTGTTATCAAAACCGGTTAGGAAATAGTTCTATACAGAACAGATATGCCAATATTCAGCCACTTCCCAATCCAAAAATATAGTATTCTTTCCCAACTCAGATGGCAGAGCAACTTCCCAAAATGCAAGTTAAGTTTTCCCGAAGTTTGTTCACATGATTTCAGCATTTCTGGAGGAAGCATTTGTGTGGTATCGATTTTTAGTCGCACTATAACATAACAGCGCACAGTACTGCGTGTTATGCATTACCAGTCTAATCCGATTCTGGGCCTGAATTTTAGTCCGTATCTCAGGGGTGGTAAATTTATTTCGACTTCCGGTTGACAATGTAGCATAATGGACTTTTATCTCGAATAAATTTCTCAATTGCAAGGCCAAGGCCTCTTCCCAATTTCCTGATGAAAATCCCTGTTGTTTTAAGTATTAGGTAGAGTACTGTTGGCGAGAATAATCATGTTATTTCGAGAAGGTTACAACTCTGAAAAATGACGTTATTATTAGAGCCAACAGTTACTCTATCTATAATTTGTATCATGGCACGTTGATTGACAGTTCTCATGCCGTACAATAAATTGTGTGACGTAAAATCATGTGACATAACAAAATTGTGTGGTAGGGACCTCAATCTTCTTTACCGAAACAAAATCAATACATGTACTTGCTTGCTGTTAAAAGTGTTCTGTAGCCTACAAAATTATATACCGGAGCAATTAAGTGTATTTGTTTTTTATCTTATTACTAACCGGCCGACTGTAACTTTTCCAAATTGTAAATTGTAAAACAAAAATCTAGGCGATAAAAAAAATCTGAAAAGTGTTCTCTTTTTCAGAAAGATCATTGTCCTCTATTACAGATAGAGCACAGTCTAAGCTCCGCATCCACACAAATTTTAAATTATCAGTAATACAGTTCAGTGTCCTATACAAATATGCAGTAGCCATGACACAAATAAGAAAGACAGACATGTTTACGGTCTCCAATGAATAAAAGCACAGTTGCAATGAAATAGATTAATTGCTTGTATTTTCTGAATCGCACATCACGGTACTGATAATTAATTTACATTCGAGAAAGGTGATTCCTCGGTTTTCTTTGCTGGTCTCTATAACTTTGAATAATACAATAACCAAGATTAGAAATGAAAGAAGACGATCTCTATTATATTGCAATATACGGACCCTGATATGAGTCAACGGTAAAGACAGAGTTTCCGTCTTTTACTGAATGGAGAAATGAAAGCGACTTAATAACCAGATTGGTAAATCTGAGAATAAATATCAAGTAAGCATTATTTGCTGCTTCACAGGCTTTCACTGTATTTATCAATGAGGTACAAGAATGCTAGTCTCACTTTTTCCGCTTGAAGGCAGACCGATTTTACAGGTTGACATTTTACAGTTGTCTGCCTTCTACGTCTCACTTTGAAGTGCCAATAGCTGGGAACGCATCCCCAATGAAATTCTGTTGGGCACTTATAAACCCAATAAAATCCATGTGGTCATGTAAATAAATAAACTGTCCCCGTGACCTCAATCGGAACCTTCTGCGATTTCCCGCAGAGATCCCTTTCCAAAGGTTCTTGGGAATGGTCACGTGATAATTGTCAAATCGGCAAGATGGCGGCCAATTGGTGAAAATTCTGACCTGTTCGAAACTTTCGTAAAGCTTTACGTTAAATAGATAAAATTTGATATTCAAATTTGGCAAATTAAAAGATTATGGTCTGATTAATAAAATTATTTATTGTCTTCACTTATTGCTCTTGAAATACTGAAATGCGAGCGTGTCAGATTCCTGGCACGATTATTGGTACGATTTCCCTACGGAGTAAGCTTCAGCGTACCCGATCTGTCAAACATATAAACCGGGTATGCTGAAGTTGTTTTAGCTAACAAACTGATATTGCATGCGAAGGGTGGCTGTCGTATATAACCAAAAAAAAGCCAATTGTTGGGCTAACGCCGGTTCTAGTCCAACTAATTGTACGTGCGTCGGGTTATTGTGTTATTTTTGGTATGGGCAATATCTCTCCTCTGTGAGATTCTGGCCCAAAAAGAAAATATCTCAGAATTTGATCAAGACGTCATTTTGGCTAGCGCCAGTTGTACCCAATATTGAAACTACACTTTCTTATTATGGAGCACATTAAAATTAGGCGTAAAGGTGTGACAGTTATATAATATCAGATCTGTGAAAAAGGGTCACATAGAAATGCCAAATTAATTAGGCTACAAGAATGCCAAAAAGTCTTATCGCTTGGATAAATTTTATAAGAAACGAAATAACAGCATTTAAAAAAAATTCTAGAGTGGTGGAACCTATGCTGGAGGTATCCCTATGCTGGTGGTATCTCCGAAAAACGGCTATTTACAGAAAAACAGATGAAGAAAAAATTTCAGGGTACATTCAGCAATGACAGTCGATGAAATGCTTTTACAGCAAATGTAGTGATAGCCGCGCGTGCAGCTCTGTGACATCACAGCAGCCGTTACAATTGTACTTGATCCATTTTGCTAGAAAATTTCTTAAAATCACCCAGTTAAAGTTAGCATTTTTGATAAAACTTATTTCTTTTGTATAAAAATATATATTCTATGGAAACTGTTATATCTTGTTAGTTAGCCCGTAACGCTGTATTATCGGCGCATTTGTGTTTTACTCATCACCAGTTTTCTTACGTCAGGGATACAGATTAACGGTCGCCCAGTCGCCCATGGCGACTAAAAATCGCGCTGGGCTAATAAAAGTAGAAAGTTCAGTCGCCCAGGTGGCGATCGAAAATCCGTCCCGGGTATACTTGCACTTTTCGGCAAAAACGCGTGCGTTTCCCGTAATTATTCTTTTCGCTACTTTCATTTCTTTCGCTTCTTAACTCACCGCGTTGTTCCCCTTCCGTTTTCAATTTGGCCCTTTCAATTTTAGTGTTTTGATTTTGTCAAACTTTTGATGAATTTTCGCTCGCGCTGGCTAAATAATTTAAAATTAGTGCAAGATGTGGAGATATTTGGAACCCTGAAAAAAAAAACAACTTCAAACTACGGCCGAAAAACGAAAGTACATGAAAGACTACAATTATGAGAAAATGCGGTCCCGCAGCTACGTCAGTTGGAGTGAGAATCGTAAATTAATGGAAGACTATAAGAACTTCTTGATAAAAGACATATTCAAAGCAAATAATCTGCTTATATCTTTTAAATGGAAAAATGGCCGATCTGAGAAGTGGTGACAAACTTTCAGATATGATTTATTTGAAATAAGTTTGCAAAAGTCTTCATATTTTTTTAGATATGGTAAACAGATTCTTATTGCATATAAGACAACTAAATATCATTATTTATATTAAAAAAAAAAACATTTTTGCCCACTCTTTGAACTCCACCCCTTGTGCTTCATAATACACTGTAACCATTAAATTGAATGTGCTTTGTATCTCAATATAAACAAGTCTCACGCTGGTTATTAATTATTTTTTGTTCAGTTTGTGATAGTTAACTTCGAGCAAATGCAAAATACCGGCTATTGTCACTAGTTTACAAATGAAGTAGGGGTAATTGAAATAGGTACAACAGATTTGGTAATTCTGCCTGAAGTATTCTTAGGGTCACTGAAACTGTTCCTTCGAGGATACATGCATAATTTATTACACATATGTATATGTATGTCCCAGACATATTTATTTGAATATTAACATGTTTTTCTTCTCTATTTTATCTCTATATTATGTCGCCATTGAGGGTGGACTACTACATTTTTGAGTGGGCTACCAGAATCTGAAAGTTAGTAGCCCAGTTGGCTAGTAGCTGGAAAAAGTTAATCTGTGTCCCTGTTACGTCATGTTTTTTTATAAAATAAACAATTTACTCAACATGCAGCAACATCAAAGACATGTGTTACGACCAAAGTACATAAGTTTTACAAAGTAGGTCAAACAAAACAAACTACCCATACACCTGAGTGATTTAGATTTCATCCAAGGGAAAGCACTCTATTATCGGCATAATCGAACTATGGATCACCTTATCCGCCAAAAATACGGACGGCAATGATTTGCCTTGTAAAATTATCTGCTATGGTTCAAACACTCCCAATATCCAAAGAATTAAGAAATATAAAACTCAATTTACAGAATATATTCCAACTTTAAGTGTGCAAGTGTGCAACAAGTTCAAACTGTTCACAAAATTCTAGTCAAAGTCTTTATAAGTTTATAAAATATCCAAATTAAAACATTAAATCCAACCATAAATCAACTACCAAGAACAGAAATAAACACATTGACAGTCATTATGTGATTCTTTTTCATAGTTAATGGCTTAATCCCATACTAGGAATTAAAGATATGCATTGAGAAATATTTAAATAATTGATATTCTTTGAAAAAATCATTATTTCTAACTGACTTTGATTAGTATTTCACAAGCAAAAACAGACAGAACCGCCTTTCCATACCATAAAAAAATCGGCCAGAGTGACGTCATAGCAGACGACAAAATGCTAATAAACTTATCCTGTAGTTATTATTCAATAAATAAACACTCAGTACTTTAGGGGATATATCGTTGAATAACACCTGGAAAGGTGTAAAAGTAAGTAGCTTTTGCAAATGAACACAAACTTTCAAGTAAATGTGACATTTCTAGAAAAAGTGAGGTGCTTGATCAAGCGTGAACTTCCGGTCACAAATTTGCATATGATATTCACCAATAGAGGGCGCGATTACTCGGAAATACCCGAAAGTATGATTACGCCGATAATAGGAATGCGCCGATAATATGGAGTTCGAGTATAATATTTAGGCTCTAAAAACTGTTTCCCACCCGTTGGTTGTCAAATATCACATACCACCAGCATTGGTTCCCTTCGAGGTGAAATTTCAAGTTTTGACATGTGTCGTGTCAATAGCTCCCAGAACGACATAGTCATGTGACGAAGCACATCAACGTCTTGTTTCGATTTAGCAGGGATAACATTATGTTTTCGCTGAGGCAAATCAAAATGGTTAGGATTTCCTGCTTTCTGAACTGCTGATATACGTTCAAAATACCTCCAGCATAGGTTCCCCCACTCTAGTTATAAGAATTATCATTTAAAATCTAAATGAAATTTAAAAAATATTCCTTATACACAGACTTAATTTTCTATGCAATTGTCCCAAGGTACGTGTTGACTAAATAGAGTACGAATTGACTACGGTACGAGGTGACTAGATACCGTGTAGCCTTTTATAAAAATTTAGCAATGTCATCACTTGGTTTTATTCTGTTTTGAAAGACAGATGGTAACAGATTAGGAATATATTTGCGGAAGCACTTACCAATTCACAAAGGCATTTTGTTCGGCATACTTGTCAAATATATAAAACGTTGTCAGACATCTATCTAAAATGTCCGGCTAAATCATCTCGATGTTTATTGGCTACACGGTTAGTGTGCTTATTTGATTGGCTGCACGGTTAAACCCGGTTCTGCACGATACACGTTTTATTCATAGTTCTGATTGGCTACACGGTTAATCGAGCGTGAACCGTGAAGCGTGTGCCGTTCGTGTTGCACGCGAATGAAACCGTGTGCACGAGGAACCCACACGCAGGCGCCACTGTATATCATATCTGGTGAGCTATATCATGTCTTCTTTCCACGATATGCCTTTTTTCATAAGGCATAGCCAAAATAAAAAAAAGAATCATTTTAAGTCGCTATATCAGTAGTACAGAATATAATAGAATACAGTTTATTTTCAAATACATGAGAATCATAAATACAGCATCGAACTCGATCGATGAAGCAGTAAACATATGTATAATGTGGCAAATCCTTACATGATTTGCAGACTCAAGAATTTTGAAAAAGTTCGCAAGAAATGTTTTTGAAAAAGTGCTTCGTCATTTTTGAACTTTCGGTTTAAAACGTAAAAGACGGGGGGTAAAGTAATGGTCAGTCTCGTCGGGTTTTTATCAGGTTTATGTGGTTTAAAAAAAATAGTCATTTTGAATATAGTAGACCTACGTGTACTCGCGTCCTGTGAACGAACACATGTTTTAATGATCGAGAATCATATAGTTTACCAATGTAGTTAAACAATATTTAAATAGTCTTACCTGTTGTGTCACATATCCAACATCTGCTGCATAAAATTTGATATGATACGCAGTTGGTTTCCCAAGCGTGACTGCATGGTGAGGTAATTCCCGATTTGTTCACGTCTGAATGGGGTTTGTAATTACAGGTATATATTTTAGTGAGACTTGCTATATTTTATAAATAATGCATGTATACATAGCTGCAGCGTGTAGCAAATGTCTGCTCCCTTTTCTCATAATTTCTATAGAGGCTATTAGATGCCAAAAACACAGATATATAAACTTTTATTATCCTACCATTGAAAAATTCCAAATTCAATACACATATAAATATTTACAAGTGACAAAAGAGATACGAGAGAAGCGATATCCCATCACAAGAGAGATGGAAGCAAATAGAACAACAAACAACCAGCAAGCACATAGACCATTACGTGTTGTGTGTTCATCCAAATTTACATTACCAAAACCACATTGTGAGTCTTACTTGTAGACTTGCATTTTAAAAGCGCAGCATCCACAAAATATATATTTAGGCAAGTAATGTATTTACGAAGTGTTTCATCATTATTTTTGGTTCTTTTTTTTTCATACCTATAATTTTTTTCGAGTTGAATATCTGCTTTTGTGAAAATAAAATAGATTAATGAATACGCTAGCCAGGCATTTTCTTAATGACAATTGTTTAACAACCTTCTAAAAAACTACAGCATTTCGCCTGTTCTTGATAAGGAATATACATTTGTAAGTAGGCGGGTTCGGGGCGGGGCGTAAGCATACGAACTGACATCGGCATTTTCCGTCAGTTCCCGGGCTGGTGCCGACGACGACTAGAACAACACAGCAATAACAGTAAACGCAAAGGCTTAGTTCCAATGAATATGGGGTCAAAATAACACAAGATATGGAAGAGTAACACTTTATCGCTTTAGCACCGCATTACTATTGTTATTAATCAACTCTGAAAGAAAACACCACCGAAAACTATGAATGGATAATTTTAATGAGTATAAACGAAATAGATTGAAATTTTCAATTTACTGTTCTATTCCTGGAATACTTAATTGTGAGAAAATTGTAAATTCACCGTCTGTCCTAGAATACACTGAAAAGTACGGCCATGCAATTTGATAAATAGATTATAAAGTTTTCTTTATTTCTTAAGTAGCATCAAATAATTGTTGTCAAACAGAAGTAAATATCCTGTACTCGGGTTTTGAATAAAACAAGTCTAAATATGTAAAATATTGTATTAAATGATATAATTTCTATTTCCACTTATTAATAATTAGTACTTTTGAAAATGAAAAGTAAGGTCAAATATATATTAATATTTCAAAAATACAAATCTTTACATTAAATATTGTACTGTAAGGAATTAGAAATGCACAGTAGATAGATATGGTAAACTCTCACAATATTTACAAGACAAACATAAAATAAGGGACACTGTTGCACCTAAAGAGTGAGGCATGATTAAGTCGTAGAATGCAATAGCTACATAAACAATTACAGATAAAAATATTAGAACACATTAAGAGAATCGTAAAAACTGTCAATCTTGTTAACACAGCAACAAAACGAGCCAATCCAACCTAAGGAGACTTTGTGTAAGCTAGTAGCAGAAGCTAGCCATGTATGGTATCTATAAGGTATTCTTTAAAGAAGCCAGCTTGTCGCACTCTATCTTAAAGGTGGTCAATCACTTTTCAGCAAAATTTGATGACAATTTTTACTTTTGTATATTCTGTTAGAAATTTTTTAATGAACAAAAAGACCCATTACATGTTTTTCCCCTATCGGAAATTTAAATTGTATTAACTTTTATAAAATTGTGTTATTACTCCTCTTTCAAGCTGCTTGCTC
>JAFMSR010000646.1:0-46830 GCA_022818135.1 Saxidomus purpurata | reverse complement strand
AGTTTCCGTTACTTGAAGAGTTTTGATGCAAGCAGACTTTTCGCTGACAGCAGCCCAGCAACTCAGCAGCTTTAATGTTGTGCTATATTGAATGAAATGTTGTTTTTCAAAATACGACAGAAGCACGAATTATGCGTAGAAACAATAAATACGCCGTTTCATTTTGATATTTTATACTTTATATTCATAAGTTTACGAGATCGGGAAGGTGTGGCGGCAAATATCTTAATACTGTGATTTTGGCAGTTATTAATAACGATTATCAAGATAATCATAACTTGTAAGTTTAATGCGGCGATAATAGGAATGCATTAGTAACAACGCAACTCCTTGAATTCCTTTGGGGTCATGCCTCAACATCAGCCATCACCAATTTTCAAAATATTTAATATCAGTTTTGTTTGTTGAATATCACGCGTATTTTAACATCCTTGGTCACACCAAATTGCGTTGATGTTTCACGTCTCGATGCATTTTGAAAAAAAGATATAATTCGCAAATAAATGAGTATACCATAAACGACTGATTTTTGGTTCATCTCAGTGTTAACCTGATTTTGTTCTTTAGTGGAACACCTTATTTAAGGCATAACGGAATCTACATGAAAAACGTTTTATTTTCCTTATTTGATGTAACATAATTTATAATAATAACATAAAGATCTCAAATCCCGGCCTTTAGTGTTTTTGTAAAGTGATAAAGATATCTGAGATTGATCAAAATACTGATACCGTGTAGATAGAGATAACATATACAAGTTTGTTAGTTCAAGACACTTTATCTGTAACGTTTAAATTTTCAGAAAATTATTTTTACTGAAAAGGAAATTTTTAAGTTGCAGTTAGAAGGTGAGTCATTAAATTTTATTAACTGTATACCGGTTAGTATCCGGACATTTTCATGTCTAGTCAATGCATTTCAATGTTTGGTTCACTTCTTTTTAGTTTGTAATTACATACCCGGGCTGAATTGGTTTTCATGTCAACTCATATAAAGTACTAAGTAAACAGCGCTGCAGATCCACAATGCGGACTAAACAGTCCAACAACCACTTCAATTAATGTCTCTGTCCGATGACTTATTTACTTGTTCCTCTTCGGATAGACAAAAGCGTTCCACATGATTGACTGTTACCTATACAGGTATAACACTTTACCCTACGTATTGTCTGATAAGTTTCCTGGTTAGTAACAATTAGGTTTTGCAAAGCCACTTTCATTTTCCATTTAACACCTCATAGCAATTGTCAACACATGTTTTCAAATGCACGCTGCTGCGTGGTTTAACGATTGATTTGTAAGCATGCTTAAGAAGACAACCTAGTGTAGAGTAATACGGGGCCGACAGTTGTTTTAACTTAATATGTTCTTAATAGCGTATATGAAATATCTTTCAAATATTAAGGAAGTCACGGACTTATTGTTTAGCTGTCAAAACTACACAATGTATACTTAATGTGGCTTTTAGCATAAGTTAGAGTTTATTAAGGCAAATTTTAACAATTAAAAACCCAAAGGGAGCGAGCGGAGCGAGCGACCAGGTATTGAAAAATTTGACAATACTCTAACTCCATTGTTTAACCTCATTTGACCTTTGCATAGCCTACCGACATGTATTGTGGCACGGACCTATGTATATAGGTCCGCGATTGTCAGGCGGGCTAAAGTACTTTCTATTTGGAGCGAACTCTTAATGAATTAAGTGATTTCAGTAGGTAGTTTTAATAAAAAGAAAGACATGCATTTGAAAATCTGAGCGATTTGATTGGTGGGCAAATGGGGTTAAACACTAAATAGACTTAGTGCATGTACTAGTTTATGTTATATCCAGGTGTATCAAGATAATATTCAGGCAAATGAATTGGAAAATTGAGTAATACGACACAGCTACGTGACAGCTGTCAGTATTGGCTTTCTAATATAAACGGGGTACTTTTATGGGAAAAGTTCAGTATAGAGTCCCGGGTCGAGGTTTCTATTGTAAGAGTTAGGGAAAGAACTTAAAAGTAGAGAAAATGTTTAAACTGGTTACTGCAATTGAATTTAGTACAATGTATGTGTGCAAGTTATGGTGTTGTGTATAATCGTATACAGAAGACTATATGTAAAAATTCACACTGATTGAACTTAATATTGAAGTTAGTGTTATAAACCAGTAACGGTGTATAATACATTAAACTAGGAACAAACACTTTCCAATAATGTTTGCTTATATAAATGTCTTGTGTTTGCACAATATGAACAAAATGCATTGAGCCTATAATATGAAAGCCATATATGTCTTCTGTGGATACCTTGTCTTAATATGATATAAAAATACAATATATGAAAGTGTTAGATCTTTATATGATTTCAAACGTATAGATTATATTTCCAAATTGGTCTTATATGGAAGCATTTGTTTAATATATGATATCGAAATACAATATATGGAACAGTTATGTCTTTACATGACATCAACCGGATATACAATGTATTATAATTCCAAAGTTTCTTATATGGAAGCATTTTGTCTTTATATGACATGGAATGCTTGATTTTTCTCAAAAGACGTTCACAATCAAGAAATGGCTGCAGAGGAAGAAATTGTTAGAATTTTGAGCGGATTGGATCAAATCTTGAACAAATTAACTTACTTCCAAGGACACAGAATCTCACCGGACATCGTTTGTCATCTATCTTTATATGAATTTTAATGCTTACAGTTGACAGACAGAAGTGGCATAATGAAACTGCAGATAAATGCGTTATATATAGAAGAAGCAAAGGCATAAAAACAAAATCGTAGATTTGGCGTCCCAAAACTAACTATTGAAAGTCTTTTGGAGATTGGCTTTTCAATCGCAGGTTGGGCGTTTAGAAAGCCAGTTATACAGGACAATGCGACAAACCTTTCTCCTCTGTACTTTCCTCAACATTCCTTCTCCACAAAGGTGAATTGTGATAGGACCTCTCTAACAATATGAACGGGCCGGTCATCTTCTAGACGTGTAAATGGTGTATTGTCCCATTGTCCTGAATAATTTGTTTTCTAAAATGCCCAATATCTGACTTACATTTGTGATTGAAAATCCAGACTCCTAAAACACTTTCCATATATTGTATTTCGATATCATATAAAGACAAAAACTTCCATATAAGCCCAAATTTGGAATTATAATGAATTATGAATGAATTATAAAGACATTACGCTCCATATATTGTATTTCGATATCATATAAGACAAATTTGGAAGACATAACGGCTCCATATATTGTATTTCGATATTGTGTAAAGACAAATAATGTATAAACTCACGCCTTTAATATGTTGTTTCAGATCGTACGCGACTGACGTGGCGTTACTACACACCTGCCCACATGACTGAGCTACAGTGTTTATATTTTGCCCAAAGTAGTCATTAATTTCTAGCATATATTTTTTTAATTAACGACTTGAATTTAAAAGTTACTAGTTGAACCTAAAACGGATGCCATTGGCATATCTATGTAATTAACGTTTTGTAAGCCAAATCAACGCCTCCATTCTTCCCATTGCTCCTCTACAGTTTCTGATCCAAGAATAAAAAACTCCTACGTTCATTGAATTGACAATTAGAGAGTGTTAGTAACATGATGTTTTAGTTGTTAACGACATTGAACTCAAACGTTTGACATAATCGGGTGCGCAGTACTTTTAAACAAACAAAACATTTAAAACATGCTTAGTCAAATACTTTCACATTATTTCAGATGCTTTCCAACGTGAAATTCGATAAACTGAAAATGGCGTCTGTTTGTACAAAGCAACAACATATATCGACGTATGTTTTTCTTCATCTTAACACCACGTGTTTACCGAAAAGCGACCATTCGTGCAGGAGTCACTGAGATATGCCTACTGGCTATAAATAGAAAGGATTTGCAAGTTGCCACTAACAAGGGACGAATCCAGACATGCCGAGAGTAACAAATAAGCTTTGTTCTTTGTCTAAAAACAAAAATAATATCAAACAGGGAACGCCACGTACCAAAACGCAGCCTCCCCAAAACGAGCCCCACAGCACCCAGAAGTGCACACCACACACACACACACACACACACACACACACACACGCGCGCGCACACACACACACACACACAACCATGCACACACACAAACACACACCACCAACACACACAAGCACACAAAGCAAACACACGAGGACAAAACGAACAACCAACGGAACACAGTGGGGCACCGCCTTGGAACGGTCAGTTAGACCTGATGCAGATCTCCTAGAAAAAGCGACTAAACGTTCAGGTAAGTTTCAAATGACGATCTAGGATTTAGATTTCAAGGTCAAAACAAACACATTTTACAAGTAATATTCAAATACCGTGAACAGTATATTCCTCTCCTTTATAGCAAGATAATTTATGTACATACTGACTAGGTTTCATGAAGATCAAATGAAAAATGCAACCTCTATTGCATACACAAACTTTTTTTCTATGATTTAACCCCGACCTAGTTTTTGACCCCAGATGCCCCATATACAAATTCGACGTAGATGTTATCAAGACAGTTATTCTGACAAAGTTTCTTGAAGATCCAGTGACAAATGCACCTTTTATTTCATACACAAGGTTAAGTGTTGACAGACGACGGTCACCAGGCGATCACACTTACTCACCTTGAGCACTTCGTGCTAAGTTGAGCTTAAAAAATAAATATGAGATTTCATAACAGAACACTATCATGCGTTGAAGTATAAAAAAGCAATCAATAACAAATGGAAAGTCGGAATTCCAATGGCGATGGACGGTTCGCGAAGTTACCATGGTAACTCGTAATGTTTTACTTCCTGTGCGCTTCGTAGTAGAGGAGCATCAACCAGAAATTTAAAGTGAATTATAATGACTTAGGGGTAATTCAATGTCTAAAGTATATCATGTAAGTAGTATTTGAATTCAATGGGTTTATATTAAAGAAGCAGTTTTTAGCTATAATGCACGAACTCCAAAATACTTGAATTTACACATTTCCAGATTTTTTTTCAACAGCAAGAGTCAGTATTTTCAACTTCACATGGTATTGTGTAAAATAGTCTGAGAGATGAAAAATACAGTATACAGCTGTATTTTTGGGAACAGTGATTGTTACTGTTAATTTGGTTAAATATTTACATGGTGATAGCGTTGAGTAAAACGAAGAAGATATACAGAACACAATTTGCACGGAATTTATTACTCATAGATACAAATATTACAAAAATAGATTGTTTCACGTCATGCACAAAAGTACAACAAATCAAAGATATTGGCAGTGTTTAAATACGACTGGTACAAGGTACGCGTATTTTACATTATAGTAAGATTTTCTACGAAAACTATTGCCTGTACCATTGTTCCTCATATCCAACCAGAATGAATGTCTTGTACTGGAATGCAAGAGCAAGTTGACTCGTTTTTATACTCTTAACGCTGCAGAACATTAGTCCAGAAATCTATCAGAAAATCAGGCAGTTTATTTAAGCGATGAATTTGATTAAATATGCATCTGCATTAAGCATAATGCAATAGAGTTGGTCAAACAGCTGTACGAGGAATACCTTTTGCATGTAAAGTTAGCGTCCTAGGTTTCCTGATAGTTTGTCCAGATACTGATGTCCTATTCCCCTTGGTTCATTTCTCTGACCAACTAAGCACCGGAAACAGACAGCAAATGTTTGCATACAGACCTTAACTAGGAACATCCTAGTGCATTTCATATCATGGGGTATAAACCAATGCCCAGAAGAAAACTATTCTCCCAGCCTAGTGTATCACTGGTTGTGTCACATGTAAGTTTTTATGATGTTGGTGCAAAGTCTGTGTTTAAGCTTGTCAACAAAGCAGCAGAATTCTAAGGTCTTGCTAATTTAGGTGATCACTCTGATCTCACTAAGGAACAAATGCAGTAGCTCTAGCTTTGTGGGTTCACTCTATAACTTTTAATGCTACATGTTCACTGAACTAAAAGCAGAACATGTGTTTCAATAGAAAGTTACCAAACCAAGACGTATGTCCCCAGCGCACTACAGTTTTTAACTTCATCTTCTCTAATATTACTATCAACTGTATGTACATGTATCAAAGGCTACATTAAAGCATTGGTTGGATCTACCTGATCCGCTAGACTTTGAATGTGGTTTGCATATAAATAATAAATAGAAACGCAAAATCTAAACAGCTCAGTCACTTAATTATCTCAGATAGGTGATAAGTAGTGGCAGATGTGAACTAGACGGACACAATTTGTGTTACGATATTTATCTAACCTGGAAGTGTTTTTTCGCGAAAATACAACAAGATATTAACCAGATATATATCACAGATATTAAGTAGGTATCCAGATAATTAACACGGAAGTCAGTTAACTAACTTGTGTCAGGAATATTCCACCATAAATAACAGATTATAAACAATTTTATAAATGAAAAGAAGATATAGCATATGATAAACATATAAAAGAGCGGCAGAAAAAATAGGGATATACAGATTTCAGTATTATCTTCGTTTCTGATATACTACATATGTTAATCTACTGATTGCAAGCCTAACTAATTTTATTTTAACAGTTACATTGTATATGTCAGTATTGTTTTAGTTGCCTTAACCAGATACGTAGAGAAAGATATGAAACTAATATGATGTCATATAAAATTCTGTATCTCAGTTTGTGTATTTTAACTTGCATAAACTTCTGCATGATAACAATGTTATATGTGCAAAACATTTTGTAAGCAAATATGTGCCATTCGTAAATCAATGAAAGCAGTGAAATTTCTTCCTAGTTTCAATCAAGCTTACAAGAGATGAAATATGATCGGTAGTACTCCTCTTCTTCATAAAACCATTTTGTTCATCAGACAATATATCATTGGCTTCCACCCAAGAACTTAGTCTATCATTTAAAATATTACAGTATAATTAATATATTGTACAAGTCAAAAATATTCATCTTTATGAAAAAGGGTCTCTATGATTTAATTTAATTTTAAAAAATCAACCCCATCATACATGATACATGGAGAACTTGCAGTTACTACCGTTTCTACGGAAGCGTATAATGGTCGCCAGTTGCTAAATATCTATGTATATTTGATGCGATAATATCGCTTCATGTTTGAAATCTTATGAAGAAAGTGCAAGATAATAATAGAAATTATTGCATGATAACTGTAGCATTCGTTGCTAAAGAATCAGCGAGAAAAATAATTTAAACGGTGTAGTTTTTTAATGAAAGATTTATCTTGCTTGTGTAAGATATTTTATGGCTAAAGATGAGTTATTATCTAGCTCCAACATCAGTGGGATTGAGTAGATGAGTGATGAAAATGTTCCCATAATGCTCTTAGGTGAGCTATTGTGATCATCCGATTTCTGTCTATTTGTCTGTCCGTCCGTCCCAATGTCCGACCATCCTTACATGTACCTTACGAAGTCTAATCATCATGAAAATTGGTCAGATTATTTGTATTGATGATTGAAATCGGGTGACGCGGGATTAAAAGCAAGATTCCTATGGCAAAAATAATTGTGAATTTTGTGAAGCCACATTTTGTACCCAATCGTATTTTAACTTAGTCAGAGTGTTGTCTTGATGAAATGTACGTCAAAATAATTACGTGGGATCAAAACTTATGAAATTGGGTCTCGTGGGATCAAAAACTTGTACTTCAGGTCGATTCATAAAAAACCTACGAACACTCTAGAAGCCACATTTGACACCCATGCATCAGTCATTTTGAAAATAAGCACTCTGCTTGTCTTGATGAACTTTAGTCAAGATCGAAACTGTGTAACATGTGGTCAAAAGTAAGGCCACGGCGTACATTGTTTTGAAGCTACACTGAAATTTGGGCTGCGTGTATATTTTTTGCAAGCAGATTTAAAAAATTGTCCTTTGCTGACCTTGAGCATGACCTTTTACCTACTCCTTGCCTTTTGAGCGATAGTGCTCAGTTGAGCGATATAGAGCCATCTTAGCTCTATTGTCAGTAAATGATGATATTCGCGGTAAGCTTGGCGCGAGAAAACAACAAATGTACGTCAGATAAAAACTTGATTTGGCGCCGGACAATATGTGTCGGACTCCCGAAAACATCTCTTTAGTATTTGTTTTAGCAAGATATAATATTGTGCTTGTTTTTTGACGACTAACGTGTTGCGGAAACAAAGCACTTTGCTTTTAAGCAGTTGTTGTTATTTCATGGAATAACGCACAACTTCTAAATAATATCAAGCAAAGTCAAGATATTGTCACACACATGTCTAGATGACATAAACAGTAACTAGCGACCATTATACGCTTCCGTACGTTTCAGTAACGATCAAAAATAGAATAATAGCTTACTTGTCGAGACTTATTGAAAATATTGAAAGTAACATTACCATCAAATTAGCATCAAAAGTTTACACACTTATTTACGAAATGCATTCACAAAAAAAAAATCACAGTGGCTTGATAATATTAAACAAAATTTGTGTAATCTTGGGTATTCTGGAGTATGGTATGGCCAAGACTTTTTAAGTAATAAATGGATTATTAAATCGTCTCTTCAAAAACGCAAAGATATATTTATTCAAGAATGGCATTCAGAAATTAACAACACATCACCCTCAAATTTATACAAATACTACAAATCAAGAACAAGACCAAATATGTTTAAATTCATTCAGCTTATCACATCAGATAATTATAACAAACTTAAAAATCTTAGTTTATTTTGTAGTATAATAATAGGAGTCTTACAGGTTATTAGTTTATACAGTTACTGATTTACACCAGAAACATGTTTGAACGACTAACGAAGAAACAATTTACAAATATTTCATTTATTTTTGTATTATCTTTTTACCTACGTATTTTAGGTGTAGATATAGTTGCAGCACGTAAAATGTCTTTTGCGGCCTGTTACAAGTTTAATTGCTTTTGTTTTCGATTTCGGATATAGACTTGTTGGCCCAGGCGCTAAAGACTGAATAATTCATTACACAAAAAAAATATTATCTATGTTTTAATAAGTATTGACGTAAGAGATACATTGTACCTAGTCATAAAGTACATTTCTTTTCATCGTTACACGAAAGGTTAGCGGGGCTCCTTAATACTCAATATTTTTCATCCAATATAACACGTGTGAACTGGGGACTTGTATTACCGAATCTTAATAAGAATTTTCGCGTAGTGAAGAAACTATTTCCTTCAAATTTATCCTCATCGCTCCTTATCACATATGGAATAAAGAATTAAATAATACGCTTACCAAATTCAGTATTCCAGTTAAATCCAATAAACGAAGTCTTGATACATCTTATTGAAATAACATTTAATTTAGCTGCAACACTGAACACGCGTATTCTGTCACAATCCGTCAATGACATTCTTTCCTTACTATAATCTACTTTAGCCGTTAACAGTAAATTTCACGAGTTTCACGTGAATATAGATTACAGGTTTCGGTTTGAGATAAGTATAATTCATCAAAAATAGTAGAAAGATAATATATTCGGATAATCTTTTACTTTATGGTAGCGACTCACCCACTTTTATAAGAATACAAAAATCCAGCCATACCTTTTTGTTTTCTTTAATTTCCAGTATAGTATTTATTGCTATACATGTACCATATAATTATCACTTAAAACAAATGATCTGTTTATTTTTCTTATTTTTTCTTCTTTGTGTGAGTAAGTTTTCTATATATATGATAGCCGTTTTCCATTTACTCATTGCTTACTTTTGTATGTATATGTATGTATGTAGTGCTGATGCAGCCCATAGTTTGTGAGACTCATAGCTTTGTTTGTAAATAAACTTTGAAACTTTGGATCTGCTGCTGAAGACTTAGGTATAGGCTTAATCATACAGTTATGCCAAACTGATGGAACAATTATACCTTTTTCACAACATGTATTAAAGTGACATTATGCGCATCTTACTGCACATAGTGTATTTTGGTGAAAGCAGTTTTCGGTTGCTGTGCATTTACATTATTAAACTAATGATAATTCCGCATTAGTATTTGAAGTTGGTGCTTTAGAAATTAAAAAAATGACTAATAAAATAATAGTTCCTTTCTTCGAAGTGATCTCCCTTGTGTTATTGTTGTTGTTGGTAGAGATTTCGGCAGTGTAGTGGAAGGGAAGCAACTCCTGCATGCAGTTGTTTTTTTTATATATTTGACTCTCCCAGTCAAAATAAGAAAAGTTATATTTGGAAAGTTATTATTTCGTACTGGTAGCAGGGAGAGTTTGGTGTATTGGGTTAAAAGCTATTATTTTCTCTACCCTTTTTAACACACACCTATTTCAGCTGGATCTTTACTTGAAAAAAAGTGTGCATAATTACATGTAAAACATTATTGTAGTATTGTTTTTTTAACATTTTAGAAGGAATTTGATATATACCAGTAGCTTTTCTAATCTTACCCTGTCTACAGCCGTATTGACTTCTAAAACATATATATATAATGGTTGTTGTACAGTGTTTTGATCAATAACATTAGCATCCGATGCATTTGAGTCATTACGGTAGTATTCATGTTGGTAAATAAAGAACCACATTTTATTTTTGCATTTACCCAAAATATCAGTTAAATAAGAAGAAGTTGATTCATTCTCATATACAATTTGCATAGATATATTTTTACTTTTACAATGACTAAAAAAATGCCAATTTTACCGAAAGTTTGATGTCGATGTATGACACTTCTTGTTATACCGGGGTGACCCGTATCACCTCATAAATGTCTATAATAATTTACCCTACTTTCGCCATTTAGCGTTGACCATCACACACAGTAAGGCAGATCTATATGCAGATGATTCTACATTACATAAAAGTGGTTATGATATATCAGAAATTCAAAATACTCTTCAAGAAAATGTAAATGCTATACAAAGCTGGTGCTTGAAAAATAACATGGCACTTAATCCAGTCAAAACTAAATGTATGATCATTTCATCTTGTTTCAAACAAAAGATGCTGCAACAGCAAGACTTTAAACTACATCTTACAATTGAAAAAACACCTATTGAAAATGTTGGTGTACAAAAAAATCCTTGGTGTTCATGTAGATAACACACTGTCATGGAAAGAACAAGTGAATAGAGTACTTGTTAAAATAAATTCAAATATTGCTCTCTTTAGAAGAAGTAACTATTATCTTTCTGATGAAATGAAATTAATGTTCTATCATTCATACATTTTACCTATTATGGATTATTGTGCTGTGGTTTGGGGTAATAAAGCTAGTATTATAAATAGATTGAACAAGTTACAGGATAGAATTAAACGTATTATATCAAGGAACTCATTTCATCAAAAACATAATATAAGTATAAAAGAGCCTATCATGCTTAGCTATTCCAATATAATTAATTATCACATTGCACTAATTGTTTATAAGGCTACAAATAAACTAGTGCCAAAATATATAAGTGACATGTTAACATTTTCTTGCATTGAAACCTACAATCTTAGATCTATTGAATACAGTAATTTATCTGTACCGAAATATAAAACAAATATTTTTAAAAACACCTTTTTCATATTCAGCAGTGCACATTTGGAATAATATTCCAGTACAAATTCGCTACTCTAAATCTGTAACAGAGTTTAAAAAGAAATATAAAAACAAAAATAATATCAAACAGGGAATGCCACGTACCAGAATCAAACTATGTAACACATTCAACATATTATTGTAGAAAGTTTTTGTATGTAAATTTTTCTTCTTCTTTCGTGACAATTATTCATATCTGAGTGTTTGTCATTAATGAATGGTAGACATCCGTGATAATTCAAGTTTTTAAATAAGTTAATCTTTGTTTGTTTTGCAACTTTTTTAGACTTGTATATTACCAAGTTTGAAACCAGAATATATGTAAATGTGTGTGATTGTATGTGCGTGAGTGTGTGTGTATCTGTATATGTGTATTTTTGAACTGTTTGCATATGCTGTTTGTGTGTATTTATGGAAGGCCACAATGAAATTGTGATATATGTACGATTTCGTATTAATGTCTATTTGTGTTACCTTCTGGAAATAAAGAATTTATTATTTAATTTTATTATTATTATTGCAAATTTTTCATCGCCATTGGTACTTCGCCTTTTCAATTTTTCATTTTTCGTGTTTTTTGCTGTAGCGTTTTCGTTCGGTAAGGGAACGCCGAACAAAATATCAACGAAGATAAATTTGGTTAGTGGTAACCAATTTACCTTGTTGTTTGAAATATACCCTTGTTGTTTTCAGAGCTAACAAATAAATGCCTGGCAAACCAGCTCTACTTCACTTCAAAAACTGTGGCCTCAATCGAATCGTTTCTGAATCATATCGAACAACCAGTTTGCTTTATAGCACATAACGGTTACGGATTTGACTTTCCTGTCCTGAAATCTGAGCTTGTACGGACATGTCAGCCAACATTGTTTGACGACATGCTCTGTGCAGATAGCTTGGAAGCTCTCAAGTCTTTAGATAGTTTGGATACTCAGAATGAATACAACACTTCTGAGAAAGCTTCAATGAATGAAAAACCCAGTCTAGAAACAGATCTTGATACCAAACCGAAACTAAAAAAAGGAAGACAACTCCTGCAAAGAAGCAAGCAGACGAACAAACACCACGTTTAATGACGTCAAGCTCTTTGCCAACAACATCTACAACGCAACCAAAATCGTTCGGTTTAAGAGAATATTACGAGAGTAGGTTTGGGTTACCTATAATACAGTCTCATACTGCAGAGGGATTCTGTAAAGGACTGGTCACAGTCGCTCAAGGAACGCCTGGATTCTTTCAGTGGGTCGACAGTAATGCCAAGAAGTTTAAGTTGATTGAGCCTACTGATACATAAAGCGACGTGGAAATGATTGTATGATCTATGAAGGTCAAATTTATGTTCTATCTTCTTAGAAAGAAATCTGTTATACTTTTAATTGATTCCAAAAGAAAAGAAACTGGTTAGATTGTTTTATTTTATGTAAATACTTTTACATGTACAGTAAACTCACATATAACGAACTCCTCTGGTCAATTTAAATTGATTCCTTATATCCAGAGTATGTTATATCCACATAAAAATATTCATATAAAATAGAGAAGTGTACACAAATTTCGCTATATCCGGAGTCGTTATATACGAAGTCTACTGTATAACTATAGACTGATTCATTTATGGCTATGACTCTACTCTACACTGTTACTGATCACATAGAAATTTACAACGTGATATCACTTCTCGAATATATCGACAACCAAATTGTTATTTGAAGATGACATATACGCAATTTTGTGTCTTTTGCTAAAGTTTGTTCTTGTCAGATCAAGTGATATTAAAGTGTGACATCTACGGAGTCAATAGACTTGTGCTTTTATTGAACTATTGTCGTTATGTTAGAATCCGTGTAACCATGACTATTATTTAATAAAAAAAAATAAAACATATGTTCAGGATGACAGGGTATATATTTTGTCTCTAGAGGCTTTAGATCTAACATAGTGTCCTAGCTTAGGTCTTATGTGACCTTCTTTCGAAAATGAATAAGACATTATTCGGCACTCGCTTCTAGATTGGGTTTGCCCTTTGAGCGTTTATTATTTATTCATTTATTTGATCTGCTGATGTAGTGACCAAGAAGACTTTTTAAATTCTTACAACTTTCATGGTGATTGGAGGTATAACATGTTAGAAAGTTAATGTGAACGGTTTCGTGAGATTACAGACATAAGTTGATCGCGATGGCTTACTTTGAGCATTTTGTAATTTAATACCACAGTAGTACAGTGTAACTTTAAAATATTGGTTAACAATTTTTCATACGACGTTTAAAAAACGACAAGAAATAACATCATATTTGGCAATTTTCTTCGTGCATGTTACAGTAACAGCTCAAAATGAAAGTCATTTTTCATTTTAACTATATTCTAGCACATACATTTTGCAAAGGAAACCAGGCCAGAAAATCCGAGAGTGTGAACATTTTAGAATAAAAGAAAAAGAATTAATTTAAACTGATTTCAAGCCACTTTTCAGTTAATTTCAGCAGCATATTAAATGTACTATTCTTTCCCGAAAATGGAGATGAGATGGTTGACTGTGTATCTGTCAAGTCATCGGGTGTCATGAGTGAAGAATTAAGGGAATGTATAGAACTTCTAAAAGATAAATGTAATCATCATAGTAGGAATGTACTAAAGTTTTCCCCTTAACTTTGCCACATTAGAAATGTTTCCATTTTAAGCTGTTTTTAAACACAGTCAAAACTTTAACGTTAAACTTTCTATTTTTACCCTGTAATTTTGTAAGGCCAGTCTTATCTATTTTTTTTAAGTTTGTATACTAACCATTAACTTAGAATATCAAAAACTCCTCAGAAATATTGGCAAAAAATTTGTCTGACGGAGAGAAACTTGTCAAATAAATGTAAAGCTTCAAAGTCTTATATTTACTGTGAAAAAGTATGGTATGGAAAAAATTGAAAATAATGCAGCAGAAACTGAATTAGGACATCTTTACCACGAGGACACAGTATTTATACAGATAACAGTAAGTGATGTCCAAAATCTTGACAGTTAAACAATTGAAAAAGTGCTTCTTATGCTAGAATGAGTATGTACAGTTTATCCTATGACACTAATGTAACGGAAACAAATGTGCATGCAAATAAATACGAAACTCTGCCTACAAAACCAAACCTGAAGGATATCTGGAATATCAAAGATATTTTGAATATCGATACATTCAATAAATACAAGGATAGAATGACAATATAGGTTCAAAAAGTTACGGAATGTGTATGATTATGGTGCATCTAAAATACAGGAAGAACACTAAAGTCTCAATTAACGGTCATACAGAGTACCGGTGTAGCTAGGAAACTGTGCGACTCATGATGATATTTTCGTTTGTATTTTAGATAGCAAAAGAAAGCAGCATGTCACAAATAGAGATGCATGACAGACAACGAATTGGACAAGTTAGCAAGATTATAACACACAAACGACGAGTCAGACTTGTTAAACTCAAGCATGACTGTCTCATGCAGCGACCCCTAACATTAGGAATGTTTACTTGCAGAAAAATATTTAATATTTTAGTTGCTCTTGCGTTTGATATTACAGTATTGGTGGATAATGCATAAACAAATAATTAGTTACTTTGAAATGTTGGACATGTTGAACGGGCATCAGCCTAACAAACTGAGTTTTCAGATCTTTCTCTGCTTTGAATATAAACATTAGTGTACAACCAGTTCTCGCGGCGTGCATGTGCTGCCTACGGTGATGCCCACTACAGAAAACCCGTGTGCCAGTGACGTCTGCTTGGTGACGGGACCAGTGGCTTCTTGGTTGCCTTGTCAAGTCCTTCTTAACAGCGACTTCGCTGTGGGGAAGGCACAATAGCCATTTTAAGGGCTACATCCTTTAGCTGTGCACAAAGTCCTTTTCAGGGCTAAGGTCACTCACATCTAGGTCGAATTGGCCGCGAGAGTGACCTACTTTAGAACTCGAAATTTATCTTTTTGTTAGGACATGACCGGTTGAGCATGACTGACACCGAAGGTTTGTTGCTGCTATGTGTGATTAATGATAAATTCAGTATTCAACTTTACAATATTGGCTAAAAAACAAGAATATAAATGTTCTTGTAACAATAACAATTTTATTTGCTTTTAACTTATTTTAATAAAAAAAGTCTGCATATCAACTGGAACAAAACTTAAGGTTCTATCTGAAAATGTGAATAAGTTTTTTTTCATTAATAAATCCTTATTTCTTCTAAAATGTTAAATATATTTTCAAGTAATGTAGATATTATAATGTTATTAATCAAGTGATACGACTTCCCGAGGACAAATAACAAGGCCAATATGAGGCTAAAAAACAAGAATATAAATGTTTTTGTAACGGTAACAATTTTATTTGCATTTAACTTAGTAAAATAAGATATCAGCAGGAGTCTAAAAAAGTCTGCATATCAACTGCAACAAAACTTAAGATTCTATCTGAAAATGAGTTACTGAGGACAGTTTTTAAATCCCACTGGGACGAAACTGTTTTGATTTCTGTCCTCTGGCCTGTTTCGTCGGGCCCTTAAGGGTGTGTCTCTTGGTGCTCTGCCTTCTGCAAAGGCATTGAGTACATACGTTTTTTTGGTTCTCAAGGTTTGCTTTTTATATATTTATACACGAGCAATTTTGTGTTTTACATACCATGCCTTTTGTTTCCATTGCGTGTGTTAGAGATTCACCTAGCAGGGATTACTTTTATTTACACTGTCCTGTGACTTTGGAACATGGTGGGGGTAAGAGTGAGGTTGGGTGCGCACCATAAACCGGTTTAAGCTCCCCAGTGGTGTTTTTGCCACTGACCGTTCCAAGGCGGTGCCCCACTGTGTTCCTTTAATTTTTCGTTTTGTCCTCGTGTGTTTGCTTTGTATCCTAGTGTGTGTTGGTAGTGTATGTTTGTGTGTGTACATGATTGTGTGTGTGTGTGTGTTGTGTGTGTGTGTGTTTGTGTGTGTGTGTTGGTGGTGTGCACTTCTGGGTGCTGTGGGGCTCGTTTTGGGGAGGCTGCGTTTTTGGTACGTGGCATTCCCTGTTTGATATTATTTTTGTTTTTTTTTTACTATAATTGAAACTCTTTATATTGAAACTCTTTATATTGTCTATCTGCAGTTTAAACTTTTTCCAACGATTCACTCTCTCTCTCTCTCTCTCTCTCTCTCTCTCTCTCTCCCTCTCTCTCTCTCTCTCTCTCTCTCTCTCTCTCTGACAGTATTTGTTATGTTTATAATGTCTTTATTTAGAATGACAATATTTATATATGTTTAGTTAAGATCAGTGCTCCTGAGAATCTTCTGTTTCCTTTTACCAGAGAAAATATTGATATTAAATGTTCCACAAGATATGGTTGCACCACACATAAACACATACTGATTTGAATTTCTTTTATTGCAGCAATTTATTTCTTTGTTTATAGAATTCAATTGTACTTGGTCCTGGTTCTCTTCCACAAGATATGGTTGCACCACACATAAACACATACTGATTTGAACTTCTTTTCGCAGCTCAATTGTCAAAATCTGACTGTAGGTGACTAGTTCAGTCACGGATAGTGTCACAAGAGCGACTGATATGAGTTCAGAGAGTTTCTTTCTCAATCTGGAATAATTGTCAATTATATGTATATTTTAAGCGATATACAGACAGAATAAGAAATTTATTTTATATAACAATGATCGAACGGAAGGAAACATCGATCAGTTTAACCACAAATTAGTCAGCTGAAAGTATCGATATCTTGACACATTAATTGATAACTTGTTTGCACAACTAAGCCATCAACATATAAGTGGATAATGACTGAATTAAAATGTGCTTCCTTTGAACGGAAAATAACAAAAGGACACACGATAGTAACTATATATAATGAACAAACGAACGAACGAACTAATGAATGTCTTAGAGTTCGGATAATTCGGGTAAAGATGGCCTGCTGACATATATATATGAAAAATTGCAAAAAAATGATAAAGGTATATTTACAATTGATACAACTGCATTAAACATAAAACTTATTTAAGTAATTTTAACATGAACATATATTTACTGACACGTGCATATATTATATTAGCCCGAGGTTGCTGATACATGTAAGCGGGATGAGATTAGTAGGTTATGATTTTTGTAGTAAACCACACTCCTAAAATCTAGCGAAACAGTTGGAACCTAATTATAAACAGTTTATCGCTAAAACGCATTCTGTTGTTCAGAAATATTTACACGTGTTCTTGTAGATCTACATACTGAAAATTTGTCGTCTTAAAGGTGGGTTAAGTTTTAGGTTTAAAGTAATTATTTGCGAGTAAGTTCTGTTCAAATAGAAACAGTCTGCGGTTGGTTTTACAGCCCGTAGGCGTGTAAGTTAACAGTCTGTTGAAAAAGCAAATAAACAACTTTATATTTTCGTTGCGTATATATTCTCAAAAATAAAGAAGCCACATTGCTTTCTTTAATTTACTCGGACAGGCAAACAATAGCTATAACTAACAACATGCAGTTGAAAACTCTGCGTTTTCATTGAAACTAAGACCGGACTTAGTACTCTTAACACTCGACTAACCTTTGCCCGGATCCAAATTGTGGAATTTCTTCCGCATCATTATTTTCCTTATCTTCCTCGGTGGTATCAAAGCTTTCTTTCTCGTTTTCCATATTTGCCTCACTAATTACCGCACTTTCGTTCGAGTCATTTACATTCCCCCACCATTTTCTAAATTTTGCCCGTTTTCTTTCCGTGTCCATTTGCTGCTTTAATTCACTCATATTTTTACGCACAATACACTGTACCAGCTACAACGCGTGTGAATTTGCACGAGTTTTACGTGTCATACTGTTATTGTATATGTTACATTTTCCTCCTTCAAACTTCCTGGATGTAAAACAATCGCTTACACTTAGAGCGGAAAGCTGAATACAAATCATCGTAATTTTCCCAGTATGTCGTATTCACTTTGTCTCGGACCAAAACGTACGCTTGGGGCTAGCTTAAACAGCTTCAGCGTACCCGGTTTATGTTCTTGACAGAACGGGTACGCTGAAGCTCCTTAGAGTAAACTACGAGTATTATCACGAGATTTGACCAAAAGTTACATGCCAGTGCATTTGTTTTATCATTAACACCTTTACATCACTTATTTTGTGCAAAATCCATGCATTTTGGTCTGTTTTGTATGGAAGCCTTGGAGGGACATTTAAAATTAATATTTAAAATTTAATTCTTGATATTTAAAATTTAATTCTAAATGCTTAAAATTTAATTCTTAATATCTAAAATTTAATTCTTAAAATTTAAAACTTAAAACTTATCATTTAAAAAGGACGCGGGAAACCTTTCCGTTGACAGATTGACGCCACGAATAGCGGCAGCGAGAATTCGAGTAGCCAGGGAAGTAAAGTAAGTTGGACTTTATATACAATAATAACTGTTTTAAATCACACTAGGACACTCATACAAACTTAATTTTAATGGTTAGGACTGGCTTGGGCGGGTTCAGAATTTTTTCGAAACAGGATCCAACCCAGATTGTAGGGATCCGACCATGAAATGGAGCCTTTTGGGCCGGACCAATTTCAATGCGAGTTTTCAAAATTCCAGGGGTCTCAACACCTCGCTCCGTTGGATCAGTCTATACTTGGTGTTGCCACGGACCTATATACACATTTAGTATATACCTATACGTATTATGTCAAACATACAGCCTTTATTCAACCATCAAATACGGCCTGACAGAAAAAAAAGTCCGTATTGTATGTACGTGTAATACAAACTACAGTGCTATCATTTGTAACAGTGCATTCACACAGTGCAAAATACACAACGTCGCTTTTGACTGGGTCGTTACTACCTGTTTATACGATGACGTCAATAAAATGATGTCGCACACTACGTATATTTCGCACAAAAATGAGCTTTTCTTCAATTCCATGCTTAAAATGTCCTTTTCATTTAGTTTATTCGCGCAGACTTGTGTCAAAAGGTATATAATAAAAGGGTAATAAGTATAGTTATGTGGTCCATAATCCGGATTGGCTCTCACCGAGGTCGCACTCGTATGATCCGACGCATGACTTGGGCAAATCCGGCATGCTGGATCACGCCACTATACTAATAACCCTATTATACAGGTTCGTGGTGTTGCGTTCAAATTAAATCAAGTAAGTTTGACTTAAACTTATACTAAGTAAACATGCTTTTAAATGATTAATTTCATGTCAAGTTCATATTCATACACATTTCAGGCCTCCAAATTTACTTTGATGTATGGCACTTTGATTATTTCGTTAATTTATCTAATTATTTACACTGCACTTCCTCTCAATGTCCTCTGTCTGTGTGTAAAGCTTAATATTCCTTGGATACTTTCGGAATTATGTTCCGGACAAAAGTGTTATACGAAAAATCAATAAGGGGAAATAACTAAACAAGAGCTGTCAGTAGGACAGCGTGCTCGACTTTTTTAGTGCTTGCCAATAAAACAAAACTTTGACAGTTAAGGGCACACAAGACTTTAACTAGAAATATCTAAGTACAAATCAAGAAAATTTTTCACAGAGTTATCTTCTTTTGCTTACAGATAGGTCTTACGATGGTACATATTAAGTACTCCAACTTTCAAAGTAATATCTCAAATGGTTAAGTTAACAAGTGGACAAGAATGAAAATTTTAACTGAGTTTCTAAGTCAAAAAGGGCCATAATTCAAATAAAATCCTTGACAGAATTACCTTCTCCTGCCCATGTTTGGGAATCATGATGGTAAACAAGTATTCCAACTTTCAAATTATTATCTCAAACAGTTCAGTCAAAAAGTGGACTGGTACGAAAAACTTAACCAAGATTCTAAGTTGATAAAAGGCCTTAATTTTTAAAACAAATCCCTGACAGAGTTACCTTCTCTTGCGTACAGATGGGGGTAATGATGTGAAATAGCATTAAAAGTTTCAAAGCAATATCTCAAAGGGTTAAGGTAATAAGTGGATTTTACCCATATTCAATGTATTTTCTAAGTCAAAAAGGGGCATAATTCTGTCAAAAACCTTGACAGAGTTATGTCCTCTTGTCTGTTGATGAAGGTCGTGATGGTAAACAAGTACGGTTAGTTTCAAAGCAATACCTCCAGTGGTTTTGAAATAAAGTGAGGTGGTACGAAAAACTTAACCAAGCTCAATACACTTTCTAAGTAAAAAGGGCCATAATTCTGTCAAAAACCTTGACAGAGTTATGTACTCTTGTCTGTAGATGGAGGTTATTATGGTAAACAAGTATGGTAAGTTTCAAAGCCATACCTCTAATACTTTTGAAATAAAGTGGGGTGGTACGAAAAACTTAACCAAGGTGTGACGCCAACGCCGACGCCGACGCCGGGGCGAGTAGGATAGCTCCCCTTTTCATAGAAAAGTCGAGCTAAAAAGGGGCATAATTCTGTCATAAACCTTGACAGAGTTATGTCCTCTTGTCTGTTGATGAAGGTCGTGATGGTAAACAAGTATGGTTAGTTTCAAAGCAATACCTCTAATGGTTTTGAAATAAAGTGAGGTGGTACGAAAAACTTAACCAAGCTCAATACACTTTCTAAGTAAAAAAAGGGCCATAATTCTGTCAAAAACCTTGACAGAGTTATGTACTCTTGTCTGTAGATGGAGGTTATGATGTTAAACAAGTATGGTAAGTTTCAAAGCCATACCTCTAATACTTCTGAAATAAAGTGGGGTGGTACGAAAAACTTAAGCAAGGTGTGACGCCAACGCCGACGCCGACGCCGACGCCGGGGCGAGTAGGATAGCTCCCCTTTTCATAGAAAAGTCGAGCTAAAAATGGAGTAAGGTATGGTTATGGTTCTTAAATACTGCACTGCATCTTAATGTCCTCTAGATGTGTATGCAATTTGAAACAATTCGGTTCAGTACTTAAGGAGTCATGGCCCGGACAAGAAAAGCTACGACAACTGAAAGATAGCATTGTGTACTCTGTAGAGGCCGTATTTTTAACTGGAACAACTTTAAACTTAATGAGAATGTTTGTCTGGATGACCTCTAGATCAAGTTTAAATCTGTGTCATATGGGTATAAAAACTAGGTCACTAAGATTTAAAATTTAAGATTTGAAATTTAAATTTTAAGATTTGAAATTTAAATTTAATATTTAAAATTCAATATTTAATATTTAATATTTAACATTTTATTTTATAAATTAATTTAACTCCTGTTTTTAAGATAAATGTTTGAAAAAAATGATTCAGCGCAAAAATGAAACTACTGACTCTATGATGCTAAGTCATGAAGGGGGATTTAAAATACCTTGGCATTATTTACCACCAATGAGACGGCGTGTTGCGTACAATATCCGTGTTCAAAGGTCAAGGTCATACTTAGAGGTCAAAGGACAGAATTGGGCCTGTCCGGAGCATTACTTCATCAGTCATGAGGGGAATTTAAAATAACTTGGTACAATTGTTGACCACCATGAGACGGTGTGTCGCACGCAAGACTCATGCTCAAAGGTCAAGGTCACACTTAGAGGTCTTTTTTTTATACCTACATGTTTATACCCTTTTTGATGCAGTTCTCAGCGCCTGCTATAAAATAAGCATTCTCTTCATGCCAGCAGGCTCGACATGTTGCCCTTGGTCATGTAGTTACTGTAAATCTTAGATTAAAAGCCTTGATATGAAGACGAGTGTTTTTGGACCGCTTCCATCCTACTGGTATGATCATTGATTTGCATTGGAAATTTACATTACCAGTCTGATAGGTTGTAGTAGTTTGCTTCTTTTACATGATTTCAATTTGCAAAAACCTTGCCACAGGTTCGGTAAACAAACTTTATGTATATAAGAAGTACTTTTTAAGGCCAAACTTGTATAGAATGGGTTGTTAATAAAACCTCTAATATATTTACAGGCAACTGCTGAGAAGAAAGGCGGAGAAGCATAAGAAATCAGTGTCTGGGAGTCCAGAGAAAGATCAATATGATCCGTTTGAAGATGGATATTTGGTTTCTAGAAAAGAAGTGCAAAACACAGTCTTCATAGAAAGAGATAATAATGTTTATAATTTTCCAGAAGCTTCGTCGCAGCAACAGTTTGTATTGAATGGACCAAATCAAATATTCGGTTTTGAAGTTGATGACAGTAATTGTTTGGTTCTTGGTGCAATCACAATTGCTCATAATAATAATTACATTTATAAGTAGTTGAAAAACGTGAATTTATTTTGTAGTGGTATCAATCGTTGTGTTGTTAAAGTAAATGAACCAGGAAGTTACCATGTCACAGTTGTTAGCAATGTTGATTCTTCAACTCAAGGCGTGTCAGATAATGTTAATTTAAAGGTTGATGTCGTGATCCCGTCAGCCAAGACCCATATGATGAACAATGGTGCACAGTTGTAGACAATCAATCCAGCTTCACATTCACAGATTATCAACCCAGCAACAGATCCTCAGATTGACCACGCATCTGCATATTCTCAGATTATCCGACCAGCTATAGATCTTCAGATTGACCACGCATCTGCACATTCTAAGATTATCAACCGAGCTATAGATCTTCAGATTGACCACGCATCTGCACATTCTCAGATTATCAACTCAGCTATAGATCCGTAGACCACGCATCTGCACATTCTCAAGTTATCAACCCAGCTATAGAGCCTTCATTTTAAAACAACATTTTAGATGCATAACTATTTACATTTAAAACTGTTCAGAAATGAATAGAGCTCTGTGTTTAATTCAATAAAGAAAACAGCTGATATATCTTGATTCCTTTTTAGCTCAGCTCAAAGGTGAGCTATTGTGATCGCCCGTTGTCCGTCGTCTGCCTGTCTGTGTGTCAACATTTACCTTGTGAACACAATACAGGTCACATTTTGTAGTAGAATCTTCATCAAAATTGGTCAGAATGTTTATCTCAATGATTTCTAGGATAAGTTCGAATCTGGGTTAATTTGGAACAAAAACTAGGTCACTAAGTCAAATCAAAGAAATATAGATGCCGTATTTTCAACTGGAACAACTTAAAACTTACTAAGAATGTTTATATGGATGACCAGTAGGTCAATTTCGAATCTTGGTCATATGAGTTCAAAAACTAGGTCGCTAGATCATATCAAAGAAAAACATTGTGAACACTCTTAAAGGCCCTATTTTCAACTGGAAGAGCTTCAGACTTGATGAGAATATTTGTCTGGATGATCTGTAGGTCAAGTTCGAATATGGGTCATATTGGCTAAAAACTAGGTCAAATAAAAGACAAACATTGTGAACACTCTAGAGTACCTGTCAACGTATTTTGCAGATATCTCAGTAACTAGATATCAATCTCAGTGATAATTTTTTATATTATCGCAAAAAGTCAATTTTTGTGCATTATGCCACAGTCACATATAAATGACTTCCACTTCACATTAGATAGCACTGGTAACATTTTCCAAAAAAGAGGATCATATAGTTTCAATTTAATGTGTGACCAGGTTTGTAAAAAGATGTGCTCACATATTGCTGATGAAAAAATGAAATCGAATCTCAATAATTTAATGTAATTCAAATGTTTGTTGTATCGATCGATTATTTAGTTCTTCATATGCATCCAGTAATGCTTCATACAAATCAAATGCATTAATAGCATTACCAGGCATCTTTAGGTCTAGCTTCAGAATGTAAGCCAACTCCTGGAAAGCATCACTATTTCTTCGCAAATTTCAACATCCTGCAAATCAACATTAACACCATAATCAGTAGAACCTGATAGTTCTGGTACATTAAACAACATTAAAAACTGAATTAATGAAAGCAAAAACATTGGCTTAAATGCATTCTTGTACTGATGAACATTATGCATAACTTTTCGTACACAAACATTATAATATTGATTTTGACTTTGTACTTTTACCTTATATTTTACTAATCAAACTGTGAAGCTAATAAATTAATATTCTCATAATTTGTACTAGATGTTTATATTAAAAATGTACCAGTCGGAAAGTATATCCTGCTCAGAATGTGTGATCATGTTTAACCCGTAAAAATTCCGTCCCAGGATTCCGTCCCAAATTTCCGCCCCTGGATTCCGTCCCAAAATTCCGCCCCAGGATTTCGCTCCAAAATTCTGCCCCAACTAATTTGCATATTTCGTCCCAATTCCGCCCGGAATCCGCCCCATTTCCGCCTGGATTCCCCCGGATTCCTTCCCAAAAGCAAATGATTTAACACTTGTAGATTTGGGGGAGAATTTGAATTTCTAGGCGGAAATTTCACATTGAATTCCGCCCCATTTCCGTGCGGAAAATTTCGTACAGGTCTGTTGTTTACATATCTAATGGCGATCGAATTTAGGAACTAAATATATGCGTTATCGATTGCAGTATACAGTATCGAATGCAGATCTGATGTCGACCTACGATCTAGATCTGCATTCGCGAAAGGAGATCTGATGTTGATCTACGATCTAGATCTGCATTATCAAATGCAGATCTGATGTCGATCTACGATCTAGATCTGCATTCGCGAATGGAGATCTGATGTTGATCTACGATCTAGATCTGCAGTATCGAATGCAGATCTGATGTTGATCTACGATCTAGATCTGCATTTTCAATTGCAGATCTGATGTTGATCTATGATATAGATATGCATAGTACATAATGCAGATCTGATGTTGATGTTCGATCTAGATCTGCATTCTCGATTGCAGATCTGATGTTGATGTACGATCTAGATCTGCATTCTCGATTGCAGATCTGATGTTGATGTACGATCTAGATCTGCATTCTCGATTGCAGATCTGATGTTGATGTACGATCTAGATCTGCATTCTCGATTGCAGATCTGATGTTGATGTACGATCTACATTATCTGCATTCTCGATTGCAGATCTGATGTTGATGTACGATCTAGATCTGCATTCTCGATTGCAGATCTGATGTTGATGTACGATCTAGATCTGCATTCTCGATAGCAGATCTGATGTTGATCTACGATCTAGATCTGCATTCTCGGTTGCAGATCTGATGTCGATGTACGATCAAGATCTGCATTCTCGATAGCAGATCTGATGTTGATCTACGATCTAGATCTGCATTTGCGATTGCAGATCTGATGTCGATGTACGATCTAGATGTGCATTATCAAATGCAGATCTGATGTCGATGTATGATCTAGATGTTGATGTACGATCTAGATCTGTATTCTCGATTGCAGATCTGATGTTGATGTACGATCTACATAGACTAGTTACTAGTCTGATAAAATATATGTTTTTTCTATATACTATATTTCCTGCACTATTTCCAGTCTATTTTATATGATTTTGCTTTATACACTGGGGCAGTTTCCTGAAATCGGCGCTGGATAGTAGACTGGCTCTAGAACAAAACTGATAGATATTTATTAGTAAAAGAGATATTTCAGGGCCTGGTGACCAGGCTACGATCTACATTATCTGCATTCTCGGTTGCAGATCTGATGTTGATGTACGATCTAGATCTGCATTCTCGATAGCAGATCTGATGTTGATCTACGATCTAGATCTGCATTCGCGAATGCAGATCTGATTTCGATGTATGATCTAGATCTGCATTCTCGATTGCAGATCTGATGTCGATGTACGATCTAGATCAGCATTCTCGATTGCAGATCTGATGTCAATGTACATCTAGATTTGCATTCTTGAATGCAGATCTGTTGTCGATGTTCGATCTAGATCTGCATTCTCGATTGCAGATCTGATGTCGATCTACGATCTAGATCTGCATTTGCGCTTGCAGATCTGATGTCGATGTACGATCTAGATGTGCATTCCCGAATGCAGATCTGATGTCGATCTACGATCTAGATCTGCAATATCGAATGCAGATCTGATGTTGATCTACGATCTAGATCTGCAATATCGAATGCAGATCTGATGTTGATCTACGATCTAGATCTGCATTCGTGAATACAGATCTGATGTCGATGTACGACCTAGATCTGCATTTCTTTGAATGCAGATCTAATGTCGAGCTCCGATCTAGATATGCAGGACAAAGGAATACAGATCTAATGTCGATGTACGATCTCCGAGCCAACTTCACAGACTTATATATTTATTTCAATTTAGATATTTTATGTCTTACAGTAAATAGGAACGAGGTCGTTTTATGATGTTGATGGTAGTTAATTTTCAGACCCATTTACGCCCGAATTGCATGCAGATTGATCTAGATCTGCATTTGCGCTTGCAGATCTGATGTCGATGTACGATCTAGATGTGCATTCCCGAATGCAGATCTGATGTCGATCTACGATCTAGATCTGCAATATCGAATGCAGATCTGATGTTGATCTACGATCTAGATCTGCAATATCGAATGCAGATCTGATGTTAATCTACGATCTAGATCTGCATTCGTGAATACAGACTTATATATTTATTTCAATTTAGATATTTTATGTCTTACAGTAAATAGGAACGAGGTCGTTTTATGATGTTGATGGTAGTTAATTTTCAGACCCATTTACGCCCGAATTGCATGCAGATTGGTACCAAACGATGATTGAATCATTTTGTTAAGTTCATATTTAAGGAATAACTCAATTTGTTTAAAAAAGAAAGTAGATTTAGTTATATGTGTTTTTTTTAAAACGAAAGTAGAATAGAATAATTTAAATCTTAAAGAAGTCTTCCGGATCAATGTAAATGAGTATTAGGTTTGGATATTGTATGATCGATGGAGTTACAAACTAACCGTATTTTCAATTTAGGAAAAATTAAATCTGTTAAAACCATAAAAGATTTGGAGTTCCCGTAATTGTTAAAAACGAAAGTAGAATAGATTTATTAAACATTTGTGATGCTGTTTAGCGTGATCAGTATTAAATCTGCTTACCGACAGCAGGACCAAAACTCCCGTATTCCTTTTCACTCATTTTGTCAACGTATACATCTGGCTCTAAATCCTTTGTGACGAAATGTATGAGGAAGTATCGTAATCGTCTTGGTATACTAAATATATGTTCCTTGTTGACACACAACTTCAATATACAGAGAAAATGTGTAAGTTTAAGGTATCAAATCAGGGTAAAAAAAGAACGATCCTGATCAAATTGATAAAATATGTAACATGTTTTAAGTTGTAAAGCCGTAGCGTTAATATTGGTGATAAAAACCTCCACTTGAAGAGTTTTATACATGGTGGTGATTATGATGATGATGATGACAATGATTGTGCTCGTGTTGCTAGTGATACAGTTAAATAAGCATCTTATAAAATAGAAAAACAATATTTTTCTGTCTTATCACTTGTTGTAAGATTCACAGGTAGTTGTTGAAATGGTTTTGTTGTGTTGTCTTCTAAATGGTACCATGCGGTACTGACATGTTCTGACACTTTTTCTATCCTGAGACCTCAATTTGGCAAGTGATCATGAGGTGCTAATTGTGTATGAAAAGTTGAAAACTACTAATAATTTGACCATTATGACCTATGCCTAAACTACAGACTGTATGTTTTTCATCAATATGATAGAACTTGCATTTAATAAAGCAGATCCGAACAGAACAGATATTTCATTAGATAAAAACGGAATGTTTTTCATCAATGGCATGCGTCTGGATGTACGTCATATGAAAACAAAATATGCATACACATGTACATGTACATGAAAATACACAAATTGTTATTGAAACTGTTATGCATGTACAAAGTTGTCAATTACGAAAGAAAAACTTAGTTTCCAACATTTTAAAACAGTTTCTCCAAAGGTATATCATACAAGAAATATCTTGCTCTTCAATCTGTGTATTTTCGTTAATTGCTACTTACACTTCTCAAATGAAGTGCAGAAAAAAACGTAGCTAAATTTTCACATTTCTGATGACTTTATTTACTACTCAATCAATGTAGTTTCCATACACGAACGTCTCTATAATGTTTGCTATATGTTTTTAATGAGTGATCTGTCATTTGTCCAACGGTAAATGTATCGGTTACATCATTTATGTTTCAAAAACAAATATTATACAGTCAATTTTGTTGAGCATTCTCCATACGTTTTGTCTGTTTCTGGTGACGCGTTATCATTATTAGTATATATTACATGTCCGTCCACTACACAAAACCCGTAAAGCATTGATTATGTATTATTAAGCCGGCTGGGCCAATACCTTATAAAGCGAGCCAATACCGACGATCGCAGCCATTTTTTACCTTTAATTTCATACCAGTTTTAAATACTCATTTAAGACTTTTTGTTACATTGTATGAATGTGTGAGTAAGTGCTTAAACGGTATAAGTACAACAATAACTCAGTTTTTTTCGATTGGTTTTATTTTAGCGCTTTTTGCTATAACTGCTTTTGTTTGTCATTGATTCTACAAGGCATGCTTATCTTCAACAACAATGTTTTCTAATTAAAGTGAATTTCTACATCTAAAATTTTTATTCAATAACCTGTTACCAAGCGATTGCAGCGCCGACCAGACGCCGCCGCTGTACCATCGTAAATCACGCGGTGTGTAATCAGTATATGCATGTACAATGTTTAACGAAGAACCAACAACAATTTAAGATAAATCAAAGCGCTGAAGGCACTGGAGGTGTCCTTTATACGATAATAGTGACCACTTCCCAAAGCATACAGATCTTAAATGGTAGTGTAACATTGTAACAAGAGGACAGTGATGATTCAATACTGCAGAGCTGCATTCTAGTTTGAATATGATTGCTCCATTGATGTACTAAATGCGAACACCCACGTTTAGTGTGAGGTACAATGACAGGATATGACAAGTGTATATTACCAGCTTACCCATTCATATCAATATGAACTTCCGTGTCATTGACCAATCAAACAGCTGGCAATTTCATGGAAGGGCAATAAATACATCAATTATTGGATTAGCTAGAGTAATGGTTCTTGGTCACAGCACTCCCTGATGGTGGGATTCAAGTATTAATTAAATCCCAGTGTTCAATAGTATCCAACTTTTACTGACAGGGTTTTAATAGAAAGGGAGATTATTTAAATAGTTATGTTATCTAAATTACAGTTCTCCATATCCTAAATGTCTTCAATTATTGCATGAAGTATCAAATCACGAAGGCCCTTGTGGTCTGTAAATCAAACTGTCTTTACTGCAACATCATTGCACCCTAAATTTATAAATCCTGCCCTAGCCGAGTGGTGCTTACATAATATTGTACATCTTTTATGTATCTATCTTGAATATTTCCTCCAAATATGAATCATACTTAAGTTTCTTATGATATATAAGAGTCTGCATAGGACTGACTTACACTTGTATAAACCCAAAAACTGTGTTGAGCCGCCAGCTGTAAAAAGGGCCAACTCCTTACCAAGTAGAGATAGGTAAAATAATACCTAATTAGACCTATCACTAAATGTGATTAATAGTAATTAGTCAAGATGGAGTTATTGTTCTTTTTCACTGCATTTCCTCTCATTTTGCTTGAGCATTGTATCCAGTTTTATTGAATTCTAACCAATAGTTTTCGAATTATGCCCCGGACAAGTAAAAAGGGCAATAACTCTGTAATTACTCAAGATAGAGTTAACGTTTCTGTGCATTGCACTTGCTCTCAATGTACTTGACCATTGTATGAAGTTGTATTGGATTCCAACAAGTAGTTTTCAAGTTCTGCTCTGGACAAGGAAAAGTCCAAAGGGCAATAACTCTGTAATTACTAAAGATAGAGTTATGGTTCTTGTACACTGCACTTCCTCTCATTGCGCGACTATTGTATGAAATTGTATTGAATTCCAACTAGTACTTTTCAAGTTATGCTCCGGACAAGGAAAAGTAAGAAAAGGCAATAACCCTGTAATTAGTCAAGATGGAGTAATGGTTCTTGTGCACTGCACTTCCTCTCAATGTGCTTGAGCATTTTATGAAGTTGTATTGAATTCCAACCAGTAGTTTTAAAGTTATGCTCCAGACAAGGAAAATAAACACAGGGCAATAATTCTGTAATTAGTCAAGATAAAGTTATGGTTCTTAAACACTGCACTTCCTCTCATTGCCCTTGACCATTGTATGAATTGTATTGAGTTCCAACTTGTAGTTTTCAAGTTATGCTCCGGACAAGGAAAATGCAACAGACTGACCACCCGACCAACTACCGGGTGACTCCTATATACCCCCTTAAATTGGTTTCGGGGGTATAAATGTTAGATGTAACATGCATATTGTACCACAGAAAAGTGGTCTCGATTTTTCTCAACAGCCAGTAATAAAAAAGTTAAAAAGTAAGCTATTTACAGTAACTACAAAGGGAAGTAATTCTAAAAACAAGGGTAGCTCATGGTGGTGAACATTTATGCCATGTTAAATAAAAATCCCTCCATGCAGAAATTCTCCGGACAAAGATATTATTGGATTTAACAATGAACCTCTATGTGTGACCTTGACCCTAGACCTTGTTCATGCACATGATCCTTCTTTTCATGGTGGTGAACATTTGTGCCAAGTAACATCAAAATCCCTTAAGCATGAAGAAGATTATGCTCTGAACAAAGTCATTCTTAAATTTGACCTTTAACCTTTAAGAGAGTGACATTGACCTTAGAACTAGGGACCTGGTTCTCGGGCATGACACTCCGTCTCGTGATGGTGAACAATTGTGCCAAGTTATTTAAGAATACCTCAATACATGAATAGTAACAGCTCGGACAAGCTGAACTCAGATGTACAGACGCACATGCATACAATTAACGGCCATTAAACAAGGCATTAAATCCCTATACCTGTAGAATGAATAAATAATTATGATTAAATAATTAAGTCAAATAAATTAACTCTCCTCCTCAACAAAACCAAGGGCATAAGCTATTTCTTAAGCATGTGAAAACCCTATTCATATCTACTAGACTACTAATTGAAAACTTTTACAACAATTTAATAGGGTTATTAAGGTAGTGATGTGAATCCGCCGGATTATAGGGATATTGTTTCACTCTGTACCTTGAGTGACCTGTACCGCCGCGACAGCCTTGTGGTTAGAGCGTCCACTTAGTGTGCGGGAGGTCGTGGGTTCGATCCTCGGCCGCGTCATACCAAAGATGAGAAAAAAATGGTACTGACAGCTCCCTTGTTTGGCGCTCAGCATTATAAAAGGGTAGTTTCAGGAAGATAAAGAGAAGCTTCCGGCTTCTGGGAAAAGGTAAGTACTTGTTACTGGATACCCTGTTTGTCGCACACTAGCTTTGTAGCTAATGTTGTCTGTTGATCATATGCGACGTTAAATAAGGCTTCTTTATCTTTATCTTGGTATAATGTAAATATAAAACTGGAATTTCCCTGTCATTTATCATGTTTATTCGCTGAATAAGAATGAGTTAAGTTTTTTTACCGTGACGACAATGACACAGTTACTTAGTAAATTGGCTGTTTATAATTCTACCTCAAAGGGTAAACTCAACATATAAACATTAATTATTTTGTCCATCAGGTCCAAATGGCTTTTCAACATCTCGAAACAGTCGAAAATCAGTGCAAATTAGTTGCCAAAGTATTTGTGAATTCCATTAGCATAGTTTTTCAGAATGTTTCATGTTCTGGTCATCTAATGAGCATCCGCATTCTCTTATACATCTGCAATAGTTGCAGTGAACAGTTTTGATAAAGTTGGCTGTGTTGTATCATATTCATCTGCTAAAGAACATATTGGACAGGTCAAGTCTTAGTTTCATTAGTCAATGTTGTTAATAGCTAGTCTGTTTGGTAAATATCATAATATGGTTCAAGAAACTGATAAAGCAACATCAACTTTGGAAATGCTTGGAGACCAGTAAGGTTCTTCAATTTGTCATTATTGTCCCTGCAATAGTCAATATCGAATCTCGTCTTCAGTTTCAGCACTTCAGTTTTCAGCTCAGGCGTTTCTGTAAAATTGCATTCATATCATCCATTAAATCACCATCAATGTCCATCTGCAAAGTCGCGCCAGTTTCATCAGAGTCTACTTAAGATGAGTACCTTCTGTTAGCATCGGCCAACAAGTACAGCTTAAAAGCTTACTGACGGGACCCAGTCTGGATTCAGTCTATCATACAAGTATGCCTTTTTCCCTGAAAGAAAGAATGTTTAACTTAGAGTCTTTACAAGTTATGTTTTACAGAATTAAGAAAAATAATAACCAAAGAAACAGTTAACTTTATAATGTATACAAGCATGGCAAGCGTGTTTAGTAGACCCAAGCTCCTGGGTTCTAACCCATGAAAATTTTGAAATACCTGTATTTGACCCGCAATAAAAAACCCTACGAGTCATATATTCATGAATTTTCATTCATGCCTCTATTACTTAATGTACATGTCCATCAACTTGTTAATTCCAAACACTCAGGCCGCATCAACCATTGACGCATAAGAAAGTGAGAAATGGAGGGGGTAACTTGTATTTTAATCTACTCGCTTTCAGAAAATCACTGACATGTAAGGTCAGGAAGATATGTGACAAACAGGAAAAAGGGAACATTTAAGCCAGCTGCTAGACCTTGCTGTTTTAAGAATTTTCTGAAAATGCAACAGTATATATAAAGCTTCATTTCAACATAAAATGTGATGTGCAAACATAAAATACAAGGCTCGAAACTCTATGACCCATGGGTCGACGTTTAAAAATATCTTATGTATTGACTCTTGAAAATTTTACGCTGAATTGACAATGACCCTCAAGTTTCAAAGCCTACCGGACACCCTGATGGCCATAATAATCAGTTATAACGTTTAGCCATTATCAAAGGTAACCAGTCAACTCATACCTAAGTAATCTCGTACCTGAATTGGTCAACTTGTACCTGATTTATTTTCGAAAAAGTCAACTTGTACATGTACCTTAAACTTTTTTATGCAATATCTTTGAGATAATAGTATTTTTTTATCAATCGATTATCATTAAATATTTGCATTAAAATACTTTATTTTGCAAAATTGTATCAGAAAATGAAATAAAGAGAATTTTTGAAAAAGTCAACTCATACCCTACGTAATCATTTGTTTTTAGCATTACTAAAATGATGAATAACGGGACTTTTGAAAATTGTATTATTTTCATCATGTTTATGACGAAAATATGTTTTATTTCAGTTCAACTTAGTGTTTTTAAGATACAATAGACCCTCGGACATCGAAATTTGGTTTGTAGACACACTCATAAAATTAGTAAATTTGCTTCCTCTTTTTATTTTTTGTACTGATTTATGTACAAACTTTTATTAATTATTATTTTCTGTGTGATTTTATTCATAAAGGCGATGGAATTTCAGATCAAGTGACAGTTAACTGAATTTTGAGAAGACTAGTTACTTCTTGAATGAAAATACTCTACAAAGTAATTCTCGGCTTCGCACATCCGGGCACTGATTAAAATATCTATATTCGGGAAAGGTGATTCCTCGGCTGTCATCGCTGGTCTGTATGCATCTTTACTTACAAAATGCATAAAATGAAAGAAGGAAAATGAAAGAAGACAAGTGTCTACCATTAGCTTATAATCATAGAATTGAATTTGTAGTAATTCTGTGTTGTTAAAAGCTTTCTGTTTCATTCGAAATAAACTTAAACTTGCATATGGGTGTACAGTAAAGACCGAGTTTTCACCTTTCACTGAGTGACGAAATGAATGCGATCTAATAATCCGATCGGTTAACTAGCTAGTATGACGTCACGGCGAAGCCGAGAATTTATTTTCTTGCATGCAACAGAGAAAGTTAAAGAAAAAAAACAAACTTATATAACATTTAACTTAAGTTAACATATACGTGTGTGTGTGTGTGTGTGTGTGTGTGTGTGTGTGTGTGTGTGTGTGTGTGTGTGTGTGTGTGTGTGTGTGTGTGTGTGTGTGTGTGTGTGTGTGTGTGTGTGTGTGTGTGTGTGTGTGTGTGTGTGTGTGTGTGTGTGTGTGTGTGTGTGTGTGTGTGTGTGTGTGTGTGTGTGTGTGTGTGTGTGTGTGTGTGTGTGTGTGTGTGTGTGTGTGTGTGTGTGTGTGTGTGTGTGTGTGTGTGTGTGTGTGTGTGTGTGTGTGTGTGTGTGTGTGTGTGTGTGTGTGTGTGTGTGTGTGTGTGTGTGTGTGTGTGTGTGTGTGTGTGTGTGTGTGTGTGTGTGTGTGTGTGTGTGTGTGTGTGTGTGTGTGTGTGTGTGTGTGTGTGTGTGTTTTTAACATATACATGTGTGTTTGTGTGTGTTCCTGTATGGAAATGCAATTGAGGACATTTGTCAGGAATAACAGCAACGACTGAGGACATGACCGACAAATGAGCCCATCCTCAATTGACAAAAATATTTTATACTCTAAAAATGCTTATTTTTTGCTAAAACATGTAAAAAACAGGTAATCAAGGTATGTCCTTGATTGGAGGTCTCATATGTTGGGTGTGTCGAGGTTGTGCGTCGACCTAAAAAAGTAGCCATTTTTGAATTTCCCACTCGGCGAATAATTGCGTCCTCAATTGTTGGTCAGATATGACGAAACTGGAATACTGCATTTCTATTGGTTGAAATTAAGGCCAAAAAATGGGAAATATTATTTAAGCTGTTGATTAGTAGATCTAGACCTTTTTCAAAAGATTTAAAATCCAATAAGAATTTATAAACTGGTAAAATTTGTAAAGGTTAGCTACTTACTTACCGGAAGTCATTTAAAGTATCTTTGGAATCGGACATTTTACTGCGTGGTACACCGTACAGGAGGCAGAACAGGGTAAACGAATCTATATTTTGATGCTATATTATTTATAATAATTCATTGCAGCTTAATAGGCTTTACAGTTGTATTATTTGTTTTTCTATACTGTGTAGTCCTAAGTTAAGACAGCCTCAATTGATCATAGTACAGAAATCAACTCCCAACCAAACCGGTCGAACTTTCGTTTTATGATGCCTGTTGAAGTGACTGATGAAAAACAATCTTTAAATAATAATAAAAAAAATTAAATCTAATATAATTGAAATAAACAACAACAAGAATTGTGAATGTTACCGCAGGAAATAGGTAAATTTTTATTTGTCACATATTTTCGCGATGCCGCTTTTTATAATTTAAAAATGGTTTTGGAATCTCAGGACTACTATTTATTATAATTTTGAAAATCCTAGTGAGAACCCTAAATTGGTCAACGTCTTGTTTTGTATCTACATTGAAGGTCACAACATGAAAGACGATCACTTTTACATTCAACCAAGTTGTTACAATATGAGGCAGTGTCTAGAGAACCGGAACCGGTTCCCTAGACAGCGACCTTAGCAAACCGGAATCGGTTCTCTAGCCTATATCCGTCTATACACTAGCGAACCGGAATTGTTTTCCTGCATATATTACAGGTAATTGTGATAAGAAAATAGATTATTTAATAATTATAAAGTGAAAACTTCCATTTAAACACGAAAAATGTGGGATTATCAGTTTATTTGCATTAGTTTTCAATGTGTCGATTGTCGAATTGATCTCCTTCGCATTCCGCACTTCCGGTTTTAATATGATGTTTATGTATACGCTGGCGAAATGGTAGTCTACACAATGATCTACCATTTCGCGGTGAAGCACATGGGACAGGAGGATTAATAGTCGTCGGGTTGTTGCAGAAGTTACGCAGGTGGAAGCTGGCGAAGTTTGACATAGTCTTCATACAGTCTTCATACAGATAGGTAAAAATGATATAGAAAAATTTAACAATCATGAGTTACTCCATGCCCTACTTGATATAAGAAATGAATTCCGCAGCTGTGGTGTTCCCCCTTAGAAAAAAGTCAGTGGAATACCAGCGGTTTCCAGTGGTTTCCAGTGGAATTCCACTGGAAAAGTAATTTCTTGATTATTCCACTGGAATTCCAGTGGTATTCCAGTGGTATTACCACTGACATTCCACTCACAGTGGAGTCCACTGGAATTCCAGTGAAGTCCTCTGGAATTCCAGTGGTATTACCACTGACATTCCATTCACAGTGGAGTCCACTGGAATTCCAGTGGACTTCACTGGAACCAAATTTTATCAATACCACTGGCTTTCAACTGACCAGTGGCATTATTATGAAATTTTACTGTAATGTAAAACAATCAAAATGAGAATGTGCAGTTTGACCTAGATCCAGTGAAAAATGCTGCTTCTTTTGCGTACACAAGGTTAAGTGTGGATGAATGACAGACAACAGACACCAGGCAATCACAATAGCTCACCTTAAGCACTTTGTGCTCAGGTGAGCTATCAAGTGAGGGTGGTTTAATTTAATTCTGATTAAGAAAATTATAACTTTATATGCTTTATTAGCAGTATCACAATATGTGTAGCTTAACTATACCAAATTAAAAGTGTATACATTCCTGAATAAACTGAGTTAATGATCTTCAATAAATAAATATCTAGTACTTAAGCAAAAATGCTCATTTTGTATACTAAATAAACAATAAACTGAAACCAGCATGCTACAAAGTCTGGGACACTTAATCCTTATCCAAGGCCTACACAGAAGTACTGTATAACAAACATAACCTATGTAATACAGTTTGAAACATTTACCGAAAAATCTTGAATTTGTGTATCAGGTTTTTAACGTGACTTTTCAGTAAATGTTTTCAACTGAAGATATTTGTTATTCACTACATGGTATGTCTACCAAGTATTACTTAATTAAGTTAAGTTGCAATGAAACATAAAAATTATGTCCGAGGTTTAGTTATTTTCATCAGTACACATTTCTTCATCATGTATTCAGAAGGTACAAGTTTCATCCCTTGCTCAGATTTGGTCTGCTTGAGCTTGATGTGTGTTCTTGTTGAGAATTTTTTTCAATATTTTGAAATATTCTGTCATATGAACATAGCACTGCTTTTCACACATGTATCTACAAATGTCATTGGAACATTATCAAACATGATGAAGAACTGCACAGTAGCAATTTTTCCACTCTCAAGTAGCATGGTATACTAGTTTCTACTCTGAAATATTCCTGGGGGTAGAAGACCTCTTTTCCTCTCTGGTATTTTACCACAACTGCTTGCTCAGAAATCACTGGCTTTGCTGTTTGTCTCTTTTCCTCTGTGAGGTGTATCAACTGGTTTTTTAAGCATGGAAATGGTCTTACCACCAACTTTGCTGTCCCTGAAATCACATTTTTCTATCAACATGTGCATATAAGTCATTATATTGATATTTGAGAAAAAGCTTTGAAAAAAGACCTGCTTGTACTAGTATATACACTGACTATTCTATTTACAGTTGCACTTCTAAAAAAAAATAAAGTTATTCAGTGTCATGGTTTTTAAATAAATGAAAATATTCATAACTTCAAATCATCCATGTATATAAATAGACTTTGACAATTAGTTTATACTAATTATTTTAGCTTGATTGTGAAGAAAGCTTGTAGCTTATCGAGTCACTCTCGAGTCTGTTTCCTGGAAAAACAAGTACTGGTGTCATATGAGGAGGTACGGCCGTGACCTTGGTGGGGCTTGAACCCGCAACCTCTGGGATGAGCAGCAGACACCTAAACCTCTACACCACCACTCACTTTGAAAATTGATATATCATACTTGTACAAACTCTTACCTGGTAATCCTTGAAGACAGGCGATCAACCAGTACTTTCAGTGTATGTTTTTTCCATGTATTTTACAAGTCTTGGCGGAGCTTTAGTTTATCCAACTGCTAAACTTGACTGCAATGAAGAAATCAACAGACTTACCCTTTGTTTGTTTTAATACAGCTAATACAGCTAGTGTACATCATGTTTTTGTGTGTGCTTCATGTCCAAAACCCCTGGCAAGAATTGAATGAAACTTCACAGGAGTCAGTTGTATTGACTGGTATCAAACCTGTGTGTGCATGCTCTCATCATGTTTTGTAAAGATTTTTTTTCAGAGTTATGGACCTTTGTTCCTTTTCAATACAGTACAAGTCATATGAACATTTTTTGTGCAGCTTCATCTTTGATTTAAACCCCTCTTCAAGAATTGAATTTCACCAGAGTGATTGGTACCCAGACTAGTTGTATTACAATATAATCAAATGCTTTAATTCCCATTCAAATGCCTTAAATTAGTTACATCACAATCAGTTCTATATTTTTCTTAATTTCACCAATGACACATATTTCTTTAGTCCTTGATTATGATAAATACTAGTGAATGTCCAAATGTTAATGCTACAGAAAAATGAGACGCAGATACTGAAATAGTTACCTGTCAGTCTGTCACTGTTGACATGCCCTGTGCCATGATCGATGTTTTTCAAATACAAATTCTAGGACTCGAATCCAACATATCAAGTTGTGAAAAATGATGTCTAAGCAGGTGCACATTCATAGTCTGTTGGGTAACCACCTAAGAAAGCATAAAACAATTTACTGTTAGTATCATTTTTGTCTATTGATATCATGTTATGACAACAATTTTTCATAAAACAACTTACCATGAATTCTGCATATTCTTACCAATTATTAGAATACATTTTTAGTGACAATGAATGAGGTCTATCAGATGATATCCACATTATCAATTATAACAAAGTCAGGATCCGAAGGTCCTATATCCCAACTAATGCTAAGTAAGGCAAGACACAGTTAATTAAAGAAAATTATTGTCCAATGTTTATTGTTGTATAATAATTATTAATCAAATACCGGTAATTGATTCGCCAAAAGAATCATGTATATTCGGCCAATAATCTTGTAAAAACTGTTTAAAAATAGCTGAAGGGACAAATAATGATAATATTTACTTAGTCAGCAATATACAAATCATAACAACCATTAGCTCACGCAAGCTTTTGAATTGAGCATGCAGGTGCATGTTGGTGAGCTTTGCTTATGGTGGTTTTACTGTGGGAGAAACCAGAAATCCCAGAGAAAACCTACCTGTATGATAATCCATGATACCATCTGGTGACCACCCTACCATCTCACATACTACCAGGACGGGATCGAACACAAATAGCATTGATGAGAAGCGAGTGCAAAAAGCACCGCGCTAACTGGACAACCCTAAAAAAATAATCAGAGAATCATTCAAAGTTTCAAGTTAATCGCTTATAATACCAGTACAGTTGTTCCAAATTAGCTGTAGATAGAATTAACGATACTTTAAAACCGTAACAGACATTAATAATGTGATATTCTAACATTGAAAATTGCCAGCAACTTCTGCATTAGTGACTAAAATGTTCCCTGGTTTAAATCCTGGCTGGTGCACTGGAAATTTCAGAAATGCTTCTCAGTGTTTCAGACTTTCCACCCAATTACAGATGAACTGGTAAGAAACCCAGATATCAGCATCTGAAAGGACCAAGGGGTCTATCCGTAAAATGAGCTAGGGTCTCAGGTACCCTGATCCCCTTGTATCTGCATCTGTCTCTTCAACATGCACCTGCCAGGAGTCCTGGCAAATTCACCCAGAGAGAAGTCCCACGGTCGGCCGGGACTTGTAAACAATCACAATCAAAGAAAAAAAAGGTTCATCAATATTAACCTCAAAATAAGGTACAATGATAAAATGATACAAGGGATCACTTCATAATACTTAAAACCATCATTCAGACAAAATACAACACTGCTGGTGTTATGCATAATAAAACATAAATTAAATAAACAACTTTTGGTTCGACCAAAATAGTAAACATGGAGGACATTTTCAACTTGACAGGATGTGTCATAAATGCTTGAAATGCCAAAATTAAAGTATGCACAACAATTCTGTGAATGTAAACTGTGCCAAAAGCATCAGTGTTTATCAAATTATAATGACAAATGGATTTTAATAATGGAATGACTTATTTACGCTAAAATTCAAGGTAAGCTATATCATGCAAGTAACAACTTTCGGACAGTAGATATTTCGGACAGTCAGTCATTTCAACATTTTCGATGTTGATTCTTTATTGATCGAGTCTCGGGTCAGTTTTTATAGCAGTTGTAAGAACTTTATTATGCACTCCAGAGTATATTTATTAGTATAAATGTCATAATTAACCAGGTCCGAAACGTTTTTGGGACGAAACGTCTTGTGGGCAAAACGATATAAATTTACTTACACATATCGTGTATGCAACATAGATGATGCAAAACATTCCCCTTCGTGTTTAACTTGTATGAAGACAGCAATCACTGGCATTTTCTCGTCCTTTGCAATAAAACTTTCGTTATTGTTTTAATCACAATATTTCAGCATGATTAATAGGGGGCGCCATTTTACAACTACAGACACTTTTTGTGACGTAATCAAGAGGCGCGAGCTTTTAAGTGGGAGACATTGTTATTTTTACGTTTTATACATTATAAAATGTTTCATCATTTTGCTTCTGTTTGCTGCGGTATTATTTAAATCACTTTTTGTGTTTGATAAAAATCACGAGAACTGATTATTTTGCGAGAATTGGGTGGGGAGAAGCTGTGCACACAAAAACGAAATTCGATTGGTTAGTAGAATGAAACTAGCCAATGAAATGTGTCCTTAGTAAAGATGATTCGCCGCGCTACTGGCTTCCTGGTAGAACCATGGCAGACGAAAACAAACGATTTGTTGATCATACCGGTACATACTCTGACACAGATTGTAGAACCAAAGTTGGAATCGTTTTTCAGAGGCTACCTGGGACTCAAGGGCTGTTCAGAATTTTGAAGCTTGGAGGTATTCTCAAAAATATGTTTGAATGCTCGTGTTTGAATCTTTAAAATTGCAAATTATTTCTCTTAAATTATACACATTCTAAACAGTCTACAGCCACAGATCTGACTTCAATAAATTTTCAAAAGTTATATACTTAGTTATATAACTGAAAAATACTTTGCCCGGAGAGGGATTTGAACTTGTGCCCTCCAGTCACGTCAACGTCACCATAAAAGCTAGCTGGCAAGCAAGAACTATGTAGATATGTGCAGTTTGTTTCCTCTACAACACAAGTTCGAATATTGTATATTTAAAATATCATTTCCTTCATAATCATTTTGGACGTTGTAGAACATCGCTTGCATGTTTCAGGCAAAGAGTAATTAGTCAAGGGGTTGGGCAGTTACATCAGTTCAGTTACAGTACAGTTTAAGATGAGACGGATACGTTTTTTAGAAGAGGACGGTACTAAAATTTTGCATATCCGGGAACTGATAAATTATTTACATTCGGGAAAGATGATTCCTCGGCTTTCATTACAGGTCTCTATGCATCTTTAACTTTAAATAACCAAGAATGGATGACTATGTAACGTCAGGATTTATTTAAATGACCTGTTATATATTTATTCTTAAACTTCAGCTGTTCAAGGAGAGGGAGGATGCATGTAAATTTGGTTCTGCAGATTGTATAAAGTCACAAGGGACAGTTAATGCTCCAGGTATTTTTATAACTTTAATGAAATTGAGTTACTGATTATAACTGTTGTGAAAAGATATGTATTTTAAATGCAGCTTACTTAGCAGTTAGTTTTTTACAGTGTCAGACAATTTATTGAACAAAAATCTTGCAATATATCTGGTATTTGTCATTAAAAAGTTGAACTATCTGACTCTACAATTTAAACATTTGCATGAAGATGGTAGCAAACATTGTTTAACATTTTTGTTGAGCCGCTTAGCGAAAGCTTGATATAGTTCTCCAAATGACGGTTTGGTGTATGTGTTTGCGTCCGTCCATCCGAGTTTAGTTCGTCTGGGCTGTAGCTTATCCATGGATCATTCTTAAATAACTTGGCACAAATGTCCACCATCATGAGACAGAGTGTCATGCACAATATCCAGGTCCCTAGGTCTAAGGTCAAGGTCACACTTAGAGGTTAAAGGTCAAATTAAGGAATATCTTTGTCCAGAGCATTTCTTCTTCATGCATGGAGGGATTTTGATGTAACTTGGCACAAATGTTCACCACCATAAGTCACCTTGTTTTTAGAATTACTTCTCTTTGTAGTTTCTATAAACAGCGTGTATTTTGACCTAGATCTCTTTTTGGTAAGGAGTTAAGTCAGTTTGACAGCTGGCAGGCTCTACATGTCGTAAATTGGCAATTAGTTAACATTGTTTAACATTTTTGTTGTCTCTTACTTAAGGAAATGACAGTGTCCAGTACCTGAACTGAAGAGACAGGAAAGAGCCATCAAGGTACGTCTTCTGTAATTTTCTGTTCAGTAAATCTCTTGTTAGGGTGAAACTTTGTACAATCATGCTGTCATTTGAGAACTGAGTCAAGAGTTAGGGTAACAATAATTTTAAGATTTAACAGGATTTCAATTTTAAGCACATTGCTGACTGGTAACTTTAATTACTCTATTACATTGTTTGAAATTTAAGCAAGGTATCACATAGTTGTGACTCAAGACAGTGTTTTTTTTTCAGTCCGAGGGGAAAGGTGGCGGGGCCCGTCAGGAGGGGAATTTTTACGTCATTTTGCCAGAATAGGGAATTTTTTTAGAAAATGTATAAAATATATTGTTTAAAAATGTTATATTATAAAGAACCAAAACTATCAAGTATGTAAATGACATTATTCTTTTGCCAAATATAAAGAGAGGACATAAGAATTTAACATAACAAAATTTTATATAAAAATCTGGTGTCAGGAACATAACTTAGCAGCATAGGTGTTAAAACACACGTGCATAATAAGTAATACTTCTATTTTCAATTGAAAACATTGTATTAGTATCTTTATTCATCTTTGGAACACTGTTTTTGTTGAAAAAATAACAAAAATCGGGGTCGCGAAAATAGGTGACAAACGAAAAATCGGCGATTTTCGCCCGACTATTTCTCATGTAACGTGTCAAGAAAGTTGCAAGAAATTATTCTGGTGCTTTAATTTATGAAATCTTATGTTTTTATAACAAGTTTGGCCAACTCCTGATTAAATTAATCAAAAAAAATTTCAACATTTTGAGGGGAATTTTTTGTCAAAAATGGGGAAAAATATATATTAATTTTGGAGGGGAATGGGGCCGAATTTCGGCCCCAAAAAGCCCAAAAAAACACTGCAAGAAAAAGTGCTAGGAAAAGCAGCATATTTAGCCTTAGCATTTCAAAAATATAACATCAAAAACTTTCCTGCACTGTTTAATGGTGCTGACAGGAGGTACTAGATTTTTCCTCACAATGCAACCTCTTCATTTAATTCATCTGTATAAACATACTTTATTGATTTTTTAGAAGAGAGAATTTAAGAAACTAGATGAGGTGATGTCCATAGAAAACTGCAGGAAAGAGAAGATAAACTTAAAGATAGGCAGTCTTCCAGCCAGTCAATCTGACATAAGTATACCAAACGGGTGCACCAGCAAACGAATGAACATAAAAGAGTGAACTAAAGCAACAATTTCCTCCAGCCACAGTTGTTGCTTCATCACTGTCAGCTTTAACTGAGGGAACTCTTCAACAGAGTTGGGGAACAGAACATATATTCAAACGTCTGTGTTTCCAAGTGTTAGTGAAAATGAACTGATTAACTCCACTCGGACTGACAAGAGAACCATCAAATGCATGAATAATCTAAAGCCACAACTTAATGCTACAAAATTTGCTTTGCTCGAGTGAGTGGTGTTGGAAGTAACATCCATGGAAAAAACATTGTTCAGCAAGAAGTCATTAAAAGTGATGATTTCAAGCTTTTTTATTGGAACTGTGTTGGCTTTAAATTTTACAGATCAAATTGTTTGACATGTTTAATATAGTCTGATTTTGTCAAGTCTTGAAGAATTTAATGTGGGATTCCCCAGGTAGCTTTGCTCAGCACTCATATATCATTAAGATGCGTTAAGACCTATTCAAGTATTTTCTGGGTGGCACTTAATTCTCCTTAGAAATTTCATTATTTTGCGACTTGCATGATTTTCTAGGTAAATTATGGCATTTTATATTTGTAATGCAGTTATTCATATTACTATCTTATTGTTTTACTCTGTAAATTATGTAAAGAGGGCTTTTTCAATTTTTATGTCCTGGAAGGATGGCATATTAAAATGCATCGTCCGCCCGAGCATACTAATAGGCATATAAATGATATATTGGGTACTATATCCTTCATTCCGTATAGGTACCCAACAAAAAAAGGGTACTTGTTGGGTAGGTCTAATGCTTAGGGTTAGTGCGCTGTTTGGTATCTTCTTATAATGGGAAGCAATGGGAGAGTACCCAGAAATACCCATTTGTAAAGTTGTTCACCCTTGAATTTTTTGTGTCCGGGCTGTAACTTTGTCATGCATTAAAACCTTTTGAAATAACTTTGCACAAATGTTCAGCACATCAAGACTTTGTGCCGCGTGCAGGACCCATGTCCCTACCTCAAAGGTCAAGGTCACACTTAAGAGTTGGAAGGTAATGCAATCCTCTATATATGCACACATTTGTTCCGGGCTGTTACTTTATCATTCATTGAAGGATTTTAATATAACTTGGCACAAATGTTCTGCACATCAAGCAGACGTGTCACTTGCAAGAGCCACTTTCCTTCCTCAAAGGTCAAGGTCGCACAGAGTTTATAGGTAATGGAATCCTGTATATATGCGTACATTTGTGTCCGGGCTGTAACTTTGTCATACATTGATTAATTTTAAAATAACGACACAATTGTTCAGCACATGAAGACAATGTGTAGTGCGCAAAAACAATGTCCCTACCTCAAAGGTCAAGGTTGAGGGACAGCTCTTCTTTATAATTTGACATTACACTCAATACCACCAACAATAAAGACTATTGACTAAATGCTTAAATTTGTTAAATTGTAATACACACACTTGTTTCATTTTACATTTCCAACTTCAGTTGGTTAATTTGAATATTTCTAGAGAGAACGCAAAATTGTATTATCTGTTAATGAAAAAAAAAGCTGTTTCCGAGCCATGTCTAGTTTTGTTTTTGCAATGAGGACTTGTCTACTAATTGAAATATATATTTGTTGAACTAGTTGTTGAACTTAAGGTAAATATTGAATGTTTTTTTAGCTCACCTGAGCACAAAGTGCTCAAGGTATGTTATTGTGATCGCCTGGTGTCTGTCGTCTGTCTGTCTTTTCACACATAACCATGTGAATGCAATAGAGGCTGCATTTTTTACTGTATCTTCATGAAACTAGAGAATGATTCACATCATGGAATTTTTAAACTGGTGCTTCCTCATACACCATTACACTCCAGAGTAGTACCACTTTAAGGCCAAATTCAAGTGGTATTGATTCCAATTGAAGATGGTATTCCACTGGAAACCAGTGGCCTTTCCAGTGGATACCAGTGGTAAAACTAGTGGCTTTCCAGTGAAATACCAGACAATTTTACCACTGGATTCCAATGGTATTCCACTGGAAACCAGTGGCTTTTCCACTGGATTCCAATGGTAAAACCAGTGGCTTTCCACTGGTTTCCAGTGAAATACCAGACAATTTTACCGCTGGATTCCAGTGGAATTCCACTGAAACCAGTGGCTTTTCCACTGGATTCCAATGGTAAAATCAGTGGCTTTCCACTGGTTTCCAGTGAAATACCAGACAATTTTACAGCTGGATTCCAGTGGAATTCCACTGGAAACCAGTGGCTTTTCCACTGGATTCCAATGGTAAAACCAGTGGCTTTCCACTGGTTTCCAGTGAAATACCAGACAATTTTACCGCTGGATTCCAGTGGCATTCTGCTGAAAATCCAGTGGTATTCCACTGGTATTCCAGAGGAAATTTTCTATAGGGTGATCAGCACGTCCGTATTTGAGAGCCTCTTCCATTGTCATCAACGTCCATACAAGTTATGCAGACGTCTTAACAAGACCTTGAAACTCCCACTTGACAAAATAGTGTCACATGATCCAGAGTTAATGAACAATGGCGTTATAGACAGACGTGATGGTGTGTTTAGAAGAGATGTTGACTTTAAGTTCACCGACAGCATCAGTCATGCCTTCCCTGAACCAGAGGCTCTGAAAACAGTCCTTTTCATGGCTAAACTGACTCTTAACAGGGTCGACGGGCCATGATCAGAGCTCCTCGTGGTGTAGCCTGGATGTGACATAATGAAAACGAAAGCAAATGCTTATGTATATTTAGGTTTAATTATTTCTCTCTAGCATATATTACATAAAATCAAAAACATTTACAGAAAAATTGTGCTTTCTGTTTCAATGCTATTCATTATGTTATAACTAAACGCTCTCCTTCGTCATTCTGTTATCTCTAATACTAATACTGCGTTAAGTCTTTCATGTCATAATTTTAGGAAGGATCTCTAAATATTCCTCTTCCGAATTACATATTTAATGATAACAATAATAATCAACATATGCATTGTTTATATAGCTGTATCAATAA
>JAFMSR010000645.1:0-46850 GCA_022818135.1 Saxidomus purpurata | reverse complement strand
CTATCCCCCGAAACCCAACATTAAATTTCTACTTGGGGCGGTGTTCATATCGATTATCCGGTACCCCAAAAATCTTAAATACATGTATGTCAGTGGCAAATAAGTAGGATGTTTAACACTTAACAGTGCGAAGAAACTTAATTTAGAAGTTTAATAAACAAAAAGATCATCAAATCAAAACAATCTTAATTAGTTTTAACAATTAAAACGTCTTATTTGCAGTATATTTCATATGTATTCATGTTCGTCATACTTTGTCCGAGTCTATATCACTTGTCAGCCTGGTTAGCTCAATTGGTACAGCACGAGACTTGTAATCTCGAGGTAGCTGGTTCGATTCCCGGAGCTCCCAACTACAATTCCTAACAGTCTTTCGGATGAGACTTAAACCGAGGTCCCATGTATGAGTGCTATACACCTGGCATGTTAAAAGAACCATGGGTGTCTCTGGGATTTGGACGCTTTCAGTATCTTTCATTATACTCCGAAATCTAAAATAACTAACCTCTTCTGAGCGCGTTGGCCAAGTGGGGAAACCGGTACCAACGATAAAACCCGAAAATACGATACCAAGAAAATAAGTCAATTGACAAGTACAATGCACCCGTTCAATTTTAATACCGGTTGACATGTGGCCGAAGAAGTGTCACAGCCAGGGCCAATACACGCCACTTTGTAATTGTGCTTATTAATTAGGTCTCATTTTAAGTTGAAAACACTACCCCTCATTTTACTTTATAATATATAGTAAGACGCCCAAAATGTGACAATTTTAAGAGAAAAGTTTGCAGTTTCTCATCAATTTGTTCAAAATCTATATAAAAATGATCATATAAAAACGTTGTTGTAATAATGTGTTGTTATTGAATTTTCCATTTTTATATTTTATTTCAAAAACTATAACAGTTATTTTAGAATCACAAACATGAATTAAACATTGTTCTACATTTAAGTGATATATTTGATATAAAGATAAAGAAAAAAGAGGGTGGTCTCTTTTTTTAAGGTTTTGTTTTTGTTTAATTTTACGATCGGAGCTCGAGTTGCTTCCGTAATGCTGGCCGAACACTTCCGCTGATTGATCTTACTGTTCCAGGTCATCGATAAGTTTTATGGCCGGACATTACGTTACATTTAATATGATCTTAAAAAAGATGTATATTGGATTTTGTTTTATACTAAAATAAAAACTGGGTTAAGATCTTTATTTTTATTTTTTGTTCTTAAAAAGGCAAACCTTTCATTGAAACCGGACATAGAAGATTCATGAAATTTTCAGTATCATTATCAATAATAGCTTTTGATCTTAATATGCAAGACATAAAATATTCCATATGTATGTATTATAATTTTGAAGAACTTGCCTTATATTTTGTTTAACATTTCCCTTTGTCTCGAGTGAAAGGCAAGAATTTGCTCCGCTGAAATTGGTGTCATTTTTATAGGTGTCAACATAGAGTTTCTTCGGGGATCAAAGCTATTTTTGATAATACACAGGTAAAAAACCAGGTAGTTTTATTACTCGTATCTTATGTCTTTCAGTTCTTCCCGAAGAAATAAACTGATTATTACATTACACACTGAGCAAACAGAGAAGAAAAACACGCAAGGTTTGATCTGTGTGCAGAGTATTTATTGACAACATCTGTAAAGTTCTACTGCAGAAATGGAAAAGTGTTTTTCCCATAATAAATCATTATTTCCTCTAAAATGTTAAATATATTTTCAAGCAATTCAGATAATGTTACAAACCAGATGCACTTTTGAAGGAAAAGTATGGTTTGAAAATGAAAAATCACATACTTTTTAAGGCATTCAACATCAAGCGTTTACTAGAGAATGTAAATTATTCTTGATATTCTGAAAAGGAAACTCTTTTATTTCTCAAATTAAAAAGCCTACCGAAATCAAATTTCAGTCTTTACCATATCAGGAATAACTGATTGGGAATTTAAGATCGCAATAAAAAAAGTTGACGTACTATTTACTGGGGACATGTAGGTCCGCCTATTTACGTTTTTAAAGCGCACTATGCTTTTGCATCAGACTTGCCGTGTGCGTCTGCAATTGAAAATAACAGGGTTACAATTTTCAACAATTCTCACGTGCAAACATTACGCACGCGTAACGAATTCTATTTCCAGCATCCGCTATTTACATTAAATTCATTAATGACTGAACATGCGACTGTAATGAAATTGTGCTCTCTAGCTAAAACATTATTATTTTTATTATCATTATTGTTGTTATTATTATATGAATGATAATGTGGAATGCTCTTTTATCTTATGGTAGAAATTGTAAAAACTAAAATATATATTAACGCGGCAAGTTCAATATCTCCCTTAGGCAATATTTAATTACAATCGACAATCAAAGATTTATGACCCTATCCGTTATTTACGAATACTACCGAACTGTAGTTAAAAACTTAAAAAACTTGTCGACTTTTCTGTCGTATGTCTCATCGTGATTTAGATTCTATTATACATGTACAAGGCTAGGACATTAACGTTTATAGCATCAAAGTTTAGCTTATTTGTGTTTTGTGATGTAATACTGTTGATTTTACCAAAGACCTATACACTATAGGTCTTTGATTTGACTTTCAGTCATTAACTACAGATATGCCAAATTAAACGTTCACATAAAATCGATTCTTAAACCTGCTTTTGTTTGTATTTGTTTGTAATTGTGCTTATTAGGTCCACCAACCTCATTCGAGGTATAGTCGGTACGACCCGTCTTAAACCTGCTTTCAGATAACCGCTTTTCATGTCGCGCCTTCCTAAATGCTGATTGGTGAATTCTCACGCTTATTACCGCGTGATGGCAACGGTCATGGTAACGCTTCGTTTCAGTTCTCAAATGCTATTTTAACTGCGGTGAACGGTTACAATGGGTTCTAACGGTTTATAACGGCCCAGTCCGGTCCGGTCCGGTCCGTTCCCGGTCCGGTAGCGGTTCTAAATGATTCCGGTTGCGGTTCGGTTGTAAAAATTACCGTTGGCAGTACTGTATGTTCAGTTTATTTATAAACGTGTATATAATAACTTTCATTAAAAGAATAATTTTTTGTGGTAAGTTCCTGTAATTATAGACTATATAATTGACAACCATAAATATTGCGCATGACAGTACATTTATTATTCACATTTTGAAGCAGGTTTAAGAAAAACACGAAATCAAATGACAACATATATTGCTGGATGCACACAGTAATTCTGCATAAAATGTCAGCTTTAAAAGCTTTTAGTGGGGATACAAAGTTACAAACGACATCTACCTTTATTTCCGAAATGTCTTGTCCGTCAATAATTATATTCTTTTTGCGGTTCTGCGCCGGCTTCTCTTGTATCTATACAAATCATGTAATATAATCTTGACAATCGTACAGGGAAAATAACAATATTTCTTATTGCTTCTTACAATCTGGTAAAACAAACATAATGAACATATTTCATATACGCATGTATATTCTGAAAAACATCTAAGATGCTACATGTTGCTATCAATGCTTTTTTTATCAACTAGAGGTAACTCGTTTCATACGGGATAAAACTTGTCGTATGGTCACGGTAAATAAAGTATTACAATTTCAAAAACAATATTTGAAATGAACTTCTAAGCTTTTTAAACAGTTTACATTCTTGTAAAGGAAAATTATTACATGTTCAAACCTTTAAAAAATGTTTTAAACGACGACAAACAACTCTGTAGTTGTTCTGTCGGAGATAACGTTTCTTTGACAAAGACGCATTTCAACTAAGATATCTAACTAATACACCAAACAACATTCAAGCAACATATGTATGTGAGTTTTTGTCCTCTACAACGCCGATTCTGACTCGTTTTGTATGTCAACTAAAATCCTGATATTGTAAAATGCCCATATATAATCATATTGGGTAAAAAAGCTTATCTTTTAAAAAAATACCAAAATTAGAACAGCCTGAACGCTGTCAAAATTAAGAACATATATCAATGCTATGATGGAAACCCTGGTTGACATTGCCAAATGAAAAGTAAAATTCAATGTTCTACCAGTATGTTCGGCTTGTAGAGAGTTGTACAACTGCGCAATACAATAGAAAATATGAACTGTCAGAATATGCCAGCAGGCCTTTGCCCGTTATAGGGTGCAAATAAGTCATCAACCAGCACAATAAAGTTATGCACTAAACTGCACTTATGTCCAAGTCACACGGTATTCTTTCCTATCAATATTGAGTATTGTGTTGATAGGTTTCTTTGCCAGCACAGCATTTGAGCAAGGGCAATGTTGTGGCATATGAATAGCGTGGCTAATAAGACATGTTATGGTGTGCTACATTAATTTTGAGATCTGTGAAGTCTCTTCGGAAATGAATGTTGTATTACAAAGCTGAAAGCCATTTGTAGTTAGTACATGTATACATTTTTAGAATCAGGCTCGAATTGCCTTATATCGGGTATAAGTAGCAAGTAAAAGACGTAAGTACAGTTTGTATTTACTACATAGTATGTATGTTGAAGACAAAAAACGAACCGGATATATCTTTTTTTAAAGATTGCCTGTTTTGATTTCCAAAATCATCTTAATGCATTTGCGTTAAAGCAATTACATGTACATTTTTCATACAGACATCTCAGATATTTATTTGGGTTTTCAATGTTAATATTCTCTCCCAAGCTGAAAACAATTACCTCAACACTTGATGGATTGATTATTCAATAGATCAATTGTTTGGCGACATATACTTTGAAGAAGTCAGCATAACTGTTTGAACAATACCGCTCGTAGTAAGCTAAATTTACAATAAAACTATCGTATACATTAAAGTTAAAAACTTGAAAATAACATGACTAATGAAACACTCAGGAAATCAAATGAAACATCACATACAAGAACATTCGTATACCTAATTGAACTTAGTGCAACTGTTTTGGGGTAATTCATTTTTATTTTAGGCAAGCTGGAAAGTTATAAGTTTCAATCACAATAATTAGACCTTTGTAATATTGTTTTGCATTTTTAATCAATAACAATTGCTTAGTAGGGGAGCGGTGGTGTAGAGGTTAATGTGTCGGCCGCTCATCCCGGAGGTTGCGGGTTCGAGCCCCACCAAGGTCACGACCGTACCTCCTCATATGACACCAGAACTGGTTTTTCCAGGAAGCGGACTCGAGAGTGACTCGATAAGCTACAAGCTTTCTTCGCAATCGAGCTAAAATAAATTGGTATAAACAATTGCTTAGTGGCCTAAAATACTGCAAACTAACCTGGTTGTTATGCCTCCTTAAGGCATGAACAGGTCTATGTCTGTAAACAAAGGGTTTCATATACCGAAATGTTCGTTGGAGTCTATAAATTTCAAAACTGGATATTGCAGTTGCCAAAGCTGTGGTACATTGTTGCTATTCAAAATGGCCACCACGATGGCTGCCAAATTGTTGAAATTTTGTGTATCTATGGAGTATCATTTCAGCCTGTACAATTAAATTATGTTTGTGAACAATGTTTTGTTAATCAAATAAGATTATTTTATCCAATTTAAAGGAGAAACCCTCTTTTTAACTAGATAAAGGGAGATACATGTAATTCAACACTTAGTCCAAAAATAAAGATCAATGATAGACACTATCAACGTTTAATTTTGTGAATGCAAAGAGGAGAGTTTTATATCTATTATAACTAAATTACTATGCATTTCAAAATACAGCAATATTATTTATATGGTTACTAAAATTGACACCACAGTGTCAAAAGTTGCTTAAATGCACGAATATATGAGTAGTAAGGGTTGGCAGTATGGGGGAAATATGGCAGTATGGGGGATTATCGTGGCAGTATGGGGGATTATCGTGGCAGTATGGGGGATTTTTATGGGGGAAATAGTAGCAGTATAGGGGACTTTTGTAGTATATTTTGTTGTGTTTTATTTAGACAATGACTGAAGGTATTTCTTTTGAAATGTATTGGGTGGCTCTGAAAAGGGCCGTTGGTTGGTCCTGAAAAGGACCGTTGTGTTAGAGTTTTTTACTCCTGCTGTGGTAGTGGTGGTGGTGGTGGTGAAACAGCTGTGGTCATCTCAGGCTGTGACCGCCTCGCTTGTGTTCGGGTAGGTCGTACTGTACCCTGGTTGGTGGTCGTGATGGTTATCTTCCCCAATCTTTTATGTACTGTAGTTTTTCTTTTCTTTTCTCAGAAGAGTGTCACAACCCTGTCGAGGAATTGTTGTCTCTCCTGCTCTTTCCTGTTTTTCTCTTTCAGTTTTTGTGCTGTGTCCAAAGCTTCTTTCATCATGTGTCTTCTCTCGACCCATTGCTGTTGTTGTTCTCCAATGGCTCTGAGTGTCTCCTGTGTGAGCTGTTCAGCTCGCTGGGTTAGCTCATTAATATGCTGCTGCTTCATGGTGTTGATTTCCATGACATGGTGTTCAGCATGCTTGAACATCTCATCAACTGCTCTCAATTTTTGTTGAATAGTATTCATGTTGAATGTACGCTGTGAACGGGCAGAATGAACTGAATGTCTCAAAACGGGCTGTATTTATAAGAATCTATCAGATTGACCTACTTTACTTATGTGCTTTGCTTAAATATAAGCAAATGATGACAAAGGAGACAATGAAGCAGGAACCAATCAGCGTAGACCTTATAAAAGTCGTGTTCGGTAAGTTATATCATGATAGAAAAAAACTTGTGATAAGAGTTTTATAAAACATGTTAAAAATACATGTTATAAATAAAATGTGATAATAAAAAAAGGATTTAAACTGTTATTTGTGTATGTGTTTTGGACTATTTTAAAAAAAAGACAATGACTGAAGGTATTTCTTTGCTTTATTATTTTAGTTGGTCCTGAAAAGGACCGTTATATTATGTTATGTTAGATTCCGTTACTGGTCATTTTACTATTTTATTTGGAAAATGACCAGTGACGCGAATAGCATTGTCCTCGTCCCCTTTTTACAATTCCTGAGATATGCGTGTACGATAGGGTTATGTAAGACATACAATGTCCAATCCTCCAGATTAATGGCCTCAAGATTCAATTTAGCTCCCCCGTTTGCGACCACTATGCTCATGGCCTCTTTGAAAGGTTCAAACAGCTTCGGTAAGTCATATTCTTCCCGAAACGCGACATGACTCAATGTAGCTCTATACAGTTCAAAATATATGATGTGTTTCAAAGAGATCCATGGTTCTTCTACAAAATCACAAAACACTTGCTGGGCTAGAGCTGGAGGTAATATGCCTGCCATGGTTATTCAGAATGACTGAACATGTAAAATCGGTCTGTATTTAAAAAAGAGTCAAGCCGAACCTGCTTTTCGTAAGCTGCACGCTGATTGGTCCCTGCTGATTTGTCTCCTTTGTCGTGATTGGTTTTTATTGTCTTATGTAAAAAAAATTAGATCAATCCGACTCTGGTGCATAAAAAGCAGGTTCGCTGGTGAATTTGATTCATTCTTTGTTCATTGAGCAAAACAAAAACAGTCAAGATGGAGATTATTCATCACAAAGTCAAAATAATTGAGAAACTGATGTCAAGGATTGGGATCATGATGGAAGACTTGAAGGTCTTAATTGATCAAGAACAGCTGATGTACGAGCGGCGGCAGGCAGAACTGGAGATAGAGCAGGTGATATACGAGAGGCAGCAGGCAGAGCCAGAGCTGGAGCCGTGCACACCACCTAGATCAGAGCAGCCACCACCACCACCTCGACCATCAACAAGGAAGAAGAGGGTATGGCCCTTTGGATCGCCTGAGAAAGAGGAGGAAGTGAGAGTCATTTCCTCCGATGACGAAGACTGGGAGGCGGAGGCCGATGAGCCAGCTTTTACCTTGATGACAGGAACCCCTGTCCGAAAGCTGGCTCAGCGCAAGCTACGCTACTGTCCTAACTGCCGAGGTAGGTATGAATGAAAAAAAGCAGACAGGACAAACCAATGGACCTTTTTAGGGCCACCCCAATACATTTCGAAAGAAATACTTTCAGTCATTGTCACAAATTAAAATATATAAAAAAAACATAGTCTAAAAAGCCCTCTTTTTTAAAAGACAAATCTTGTTAACAATATGGATATAAAATATGATTAAAATAAAAAAAAATAATTTATATATTATAGATCTACTTGAGATCATATTCATTTTAAACCTGACCATGGTTAGTTTAACATGTGCCATAGCTTATTTGCTAGCCGAGTTAATGTGGTGGTTTAGAGAGCCTCAGTTGAGAAGAGAGGCAGATCAAGCAATGCAGCGAGTAGTGAACGGCTAAGACGTATAAGAGATCTACGTGCAAGAGGCTTAGCTTGAACGACTCGGGCAAAACCCGGGTAAAATATAACAACCAACGGCCCTTTTTAGGGCCCACCAACACAGTTCGAAAGATAAAAACCATCTTAGTATATTGTCAAAGTACATTGTTTATATTTGTCGACCGAACCTGCTCTTCGTAAGCTGCACGCTGATTGGTTCCTGCTGATTTGTCTCCTTGGTCGTGATTGTTCCTTTTTTGTCTTAGGTAAAAATGTAGGTCAATCCGATTCTGTGCTTAAAAGCAAAGGTTCTTTTATAACTTATATTCATTTTACCATTTTACTATGGGTATAAAAACCTTTTGGAAACTCTTGCCGTGTGTACGTAGTGTAGAGGAGGAGGAGGAGTCCTTGGTAGACAGGGAAATAAAGAAACGGCAGAGGGAGGCAGCCCAGAAGGCCTTTTTTTGCCATGAGTGGGGAGGATGCCCCATTCATAAATTTGACAATGCGGCTCCCTAGTGAGAGGATGCAGAGGGAGAGATCAGCCCTTCAGGCATTTCGAGCCCGGAGAGGGGTCGGACACCAAGGACCGCCATGCCACTATATCAGGATATTGAGCTGCCCCAAAAAATTAATAATGGGGACAGGAAGGTGAATAATTCGAGAGTGGTGGCAATTGGGAATTTATACCCCGATTTATCAGGGTTGTAAATCTCCCCATACCAACGGCCCTTTTCAGGGCCATTCAAATAATGAAGAAAGAAAAAATAATCTCAGGTTTTTATTGTCACAGGAATACAAAACATTTCAAAAATAAAATAAAACTCAACTGATTTCAATATTCTTTTTTCACTCTGTTTTTTTTTCACTCTGTCTGTAGTTTCCTTTTACGGCCTACTGCTCCTTTCTTAGGTGGAGGTTTCTGGTTAGGTCCCTGGTTAGATCCCTTGGAGCTTTCGGTAGGTGGGTTACGTAAGTCGCTGAAGTCCGCCCATGGGTTTATATCCAGGAGCTCCTTTGGTTTAGCCGTAGCCTTTGCATTGAACAGGGTCGGATGAATGATAGCCATCTCCGGCTTAATAATCAGTTTAAGACTCTTAGGTCTCTCCGGCTCCTTTGGCTTCTCCGACTCCATTGGCTCCTCCATCCCTTGTTTTGCTGGACATGCATTGGCGTATTGTCCTGACTGCTTACAATAATAACAGGTCGGCACAAAGTCCCTGGTGGTCTTGTTGGCTTCAACAGAGCAAGCAATAGCGTAATGTTCTCTTGATTCCATGTCTGTTGATCCCCTGTCCTGTCCCCTGTCTTCTCTGGACAAGCACTTACAAAATGTCCCGGCTGGTGATAATGACAACAGACACGTAGTAGTGTATTGATAGCATCTACATGCTTTTTAATTTGTTGCAGCGTGTTTGGCTCCATGACTGAAAATGATATCGAGTAGAGATACTCACGCCTTTTTATAGACGGAGAAGGGTATTTCCTCTGGAGAAGTGTATAAAAGAGAGTGCATCTTGTGTCAGTCGTCAGTCAGTCAGCAGACAGACCTATGACACTGGTACCTTACTCAGACACTAGCAGCAGTAGCAACAGGAGCAGCAGCAGCAGCAGTAGTAGTAGCGATGAAGAAAAAGAACTCGATGAAGATAAAAAGTACAGACTCTCCCTGTCAAGAAAAAGGAAACAACAACAACAACAAAAACAACAACTGCACCGCCACCAGTCCAAGACAAAGACCAAGACAGAGCTAGAGCTAGAGCCAGAGCCTGAGCCTGAAGCACCGTCCGAGAAGACACCCCGCCCTTTGTTTGAGATAGAGTCACGTACACACCGCCAGTCTCGAAAGTTCAAAACCCAGAGTCAAGTGTATGATGTTATGTTTAAAAAATACAGTCGTCCTTTTGAAACCACACAAATCTTATTTCATGAGCTGGTGGAGGCACTGAAAGAGCAATGGCAGGTACAGTCAAGGGATCAAGTGCATGTCTCTCTTTACCATTCAGGGTTAAAGTTTGGTATTCACATTCCGTTCGATCATGCAGGGAACATCACAGGGGACCGATTGTTGGACGAGTGCAAACGTGTAATGCAGAGTAATCAAGACTTTAAGTTCCATGATGGAGGCATGTCAGCTGAAATAACACACATCTCTATGCCAGAGGGGTCTGGGAAGGCCATACATCACGGGTCACATGTGAGTATTCAACAGATGACCCGCCTCAAACGAAGTATCGTTACCATTGAGAACACCGACGACAGTATGTGCTTGGCTCGAACGATTGTGGTGGGGATGTGTTATGAGAACAAACAAGGCACGGTCGAATGGCGAAAACGATGGAGTCATATACGTGATTCCACGTCAGTCCTACAGAGTAGAGAAGCTCAAGCCTTACTGGATCGAGTGGGGGTCGAGTATGAACAGTCATGTGGTATAAATGAATACAAGACTATTCAAGAGTTTTTGTATCCTGTCTATGTGATCAAGATCCATCCACAGCATGCAAGAAGTGAACTATTTTTAAACCTCCGAGTATGACCCGAGACAGCAAGGTGATTTACGTGTACCACCATCCCAATCATTTTGACTGTATCGTGTCCATGACAGGCTTTGCCGGAGTGAGCTTTTATTGCAAATACTGCAATGTGGGTTATAACAACAAGGAAAATCACCGTTGTTCAAACATATGTATGTGCTATGCATCACAGATCTGCGAAGAGGTCGGAAAAGGGATTTTCTGCGATACCTGTGGACGATGGTTCCGAAGCCCTACCTGCTATCAAAACCATAAGACGCTTCAAGGAAAAGCCAAAAAGACCATTTGTCAATCCGTGTACAAATGCCCCCATTGTTCCCAGAAGGTCGTGAGTAACAAGACTCATCTGTGTGCCGGCACAAAGAAATGTGAATGTTGTCATTGTATTGCCTGACCACGATTGCTACATCCCTACCTACACGACGCCAGAGAGAGGAAGCAAACCACCCCTCATGGTACCGTTCATTTTCTACGATTTTGAATGCCGGTTTGATACGGGTGAACACATTCCGAATTTTTGTGTAGCCCAACGAGCCTGTGGAGACTGCATACGAAAGCCAGTGAGTGAACCTTGCCTCTGGTGTGATCAAATACCGGGGCAACGTGAAGCTGTGTTCAGAGCGGATCAGACTTTGGTTCAATTCTGCACATGGTTGTTTGACCCCATCCACCGTGGTGCAACCGCCATAACGCACAATGCTCAAGGCTGCGATGCTCATTTCATTTTAAGACATGTGGTGAAAAATGGCAGAGAAACCAGAGACCATTATGAATGGAAGTAAAATCTTACTGATGAAAGTGTATGGAATTAGATTCATTGATTCACTTAGCTACTTGAGCATGCCGCTATCTGCCTTCCCTAAGATGTTTGGGCTGACAGAAATGGCAAAAGGCTGGTTTCCTTTCTGGGCCAACACGGCAGAGTTCCAGAACTACGTGGGATCCATGTTACCACTGGAGTACTATAAACCCGGCAGAATGAAACCTGAGCAGCGGAAGGTCTTCCTGTCATGGTACCAAGAACATAGCCAAGATGTTTTTGATTTTCAAAAAGAAATGGAATCCTACTGTCAATCAGATGTGGATATTTTAAGGCGCGGATGCGGGGAGTTTCGCCAATTGTTTTATGACAGTGATGCAAAAGATCCGTTCACCGAAGCGACCACACTGGCCCAAGCCTGTAATAAAGTTTGGCGAAAGAACTTCAAACAGTCTAGGGATCTTAACGGATGGTGGCTATCCGACGAAGGTCAAGTATTCGATCAAAGCCCTACGATGGATTCAGTTATTGGCTATCCAAGGAGGTCATTCTATACGCCATGCCCTCAATGGTGGAGAAATGAAAACAGGACCCTACTTTGAAGATGGGTTCGATCCCGAACGTAACGTTGTGTTTGAATTCTTGGGATGCCTCTTTCAGGGATGTCCTGACTGTTTCCCAGACAGAGAAAAGGTGAACCCGTTTACACTCAAAACGATGGCAGTGCTTTACCGGGAAACCGAGTAAAGGACCACGAATCTTATAAGACAAGGGTACACCGTGTATTCACTTTGGGAATGTCAGTTTGACAAGTACTGGAGAAACGATCCTGTCTACCAACCTGTGCTGTACCAGCTTTATCTCCACATGGACGAGATACAACCCAGAGAAGCCTTGTATGGAGGCCGAACCAATGTCGTCCGGCTGTACTATGAGGTCACATCAAATCAAGAGATTAAGTATGCGGACATTTGTTCATTGTATCCGTATGTAAAGTACAGAGAGTACCCGCTGGGCCACCCACGCTTAATCAGTCAAGAAGCCATTCAAGTAGAGGCTATTCGAGACTACCGTGGTTTGATTAAGTGTCAAGTGTTACCACCCCAAGATCTATGGATGCCTGTACTCCCGGTGCATTGCAACCACAAGATGGTGTTTACGTCATGTCGCACCTGTGCAGAACAAGAATGCTGAGTGTACCATACCGTATCAGACAGAGCCCTGGTAGGCACATGGACCTCTGTGGAGTTACAGAAGGCGCTTGGCAAAGGCTATCAGATCTTAGCTGTGTATCATGTGTGGCATTGGGACCAATGGAGCAAGGACGTTTACCAACAGTACATTGATAAGTACTTAAAAATGAAACAGGAAGCCAGCGGCTATCCAAACAGGGTTTAAACACCAGTAGAGGAATCCACATTTAAGCAAGAGTATTGGAAAGCGGAAGGGATACAACTAGATCAGGTCCACAAAAATCCTGGCAAAAGGGCTTTTGCAAAAACTATGCTTACTGTCTGTGGGGCAAGAATGCCCAGAACAACATCCTACCCAAGACCGAATACGTCGCTAGCATCGAGCGATACCATGAGTTATTGTCGGATTCTCAGATCATGTAGAGATGTTTGATCATGACGAGTTCATCTTGGTGAATTTCACGGATCAGAGTGACATATTTGAACCTCATACCTCCTCAATTGTGGTCGTCGCCTCCTTTGTAACAGCCTGTGCTCGTTTAGAACTCTATGCCGTGCTAGAACGCCTGGGCGATCGTGTTTTGTATTTTGATACAGACAGCTGTATGTACATTCACGATCCTGAACAGTACAACATTCCTATTGTAGACAGTCGACTAGGTCAGTGGACCAACGAGGTACCAAACGGACGCATTGTCAAGTTTGTTGGACTAGGGACTAAGAACTATGGCTATGAATACATAGAAAATGGAGAGAGACATACCAACTGTAAAGTCAAAGGCATTACTTTGGATTATGATACCACAAACCTCGTCAATTTTGATGCTATGGTGAACTGTGTACAGGACCGCGAACAGTGTTCGTTGGTTGTGGAGTATCCATCTCGCATCAAACGACACCGGGACCGTAAAGTGACCAGTGAAAACCAGACCAAAACCTTTCGATCAGTGTATACCAAACGTGTGATGGTGAAGGACTATAAGACGGTACCTTACGGTTACGCTTATCATTCCTAGGGAGGAGGTGTACCATGGCAACCGTCTTCCCTCGACCTCTTTCCCGGCGAGTGTTTACTGATTTTATCATAGATTATACAGAGTGGATAAAAGAGGTGGTGGGGTATGCCGGTGTCTCCTACAGTTATAAATATAAGATATTCCTCTTTGAATGTCAGTGTTGTTACACGATCTGGGAGCATGAAGATGTAGAACGAAACGACATGCCGTACCACAACGAGACTCGCAGACGGTCTTGCAGGGATTGTTATCAATACCTATTTTACTGCCCATCATGCAGGTTTAAACGATGTTATTTGAATATGGAGAGGTATTGTCTCCGTTGCTTCGCTAAGCATAACTTGAGGTATGAGAAAAGGCGTTGTCGGAACTCTGGTGGATAAAAAGACGGTACCTTACGGTGACGCTTATCATTCCTAGGGAGAAAGTGAACCATGGCAAACGTCTTACCTCGACCTCTAAGACGGCATGTGTACTGATTATGGTTTTGATAACATATATTGGACAAGAGAGGTGGTGGGGTATGCCGGTGTCTACTACAATTATAACGACAGATGGTACATGTTACAAAGTCAGTCTTGTGGATCGGAAAGGGTGTATGAAAATGCAGATCGAAACGACATGCCGAACCGCGACGAGACTCGTAGACGGTCTTGCATAGATTGCCATCGATACCTATGCTATGTTTTTGCCACGGATGCAGGTATATAAAGCGACTATATCTAAATATGAGGGGCTATTGTCTCCGTTGCTTCTACAGGCATGGCTCTGAGGATCCACGTACACAAGAACGTTACCGTTACTCAGCTGGATAACCCAAGGTGATTCACCCAAGGAGGATGAGATTGATCAGAGTTATAGGGTATGCCGGTGTCTACTACAATTATGAAGAGGAAGAGTACACTTTAGAATGTCAGGCTTGTGTAGCCCCGCTGTTATATGAAACCCGAGCACCAAACTACATGCCAGAACACAACAAGATTCGTCGCCAGTTTTGCTGTAAATGCTATCGATATAAGTATTACTGCCCCAGATGCAGGCGGCGTAACAGTTGGCATTTCAACAACATGGAAGCATTATGTCTCCGTGGCTGGTCCATACAGAGATATTGGCCTGATTAAAAAGCCAAGGAAACAACATTTTGAACCACATAAACCATCATGACCTCGTTGGAAGCACACGTGTCTGACCTTCCTCCAGAAATACGGCGTAGGATATATCAGTACGTGGTGGGTGGCTCCAGGAAGAGTCAACGGTTCAAACAAGATCTACAGCAGGAATGGTTAAGAAGACAGCTTCGGTTGAACACTCATATCACTGACCGAATGGATGTCAAAAATGGGGTAAGACAGTTAAAACATCTACATCGAGAGGTTCAAAACAGAGAGGATGTGAGTCACACTGACAAAATGTTCATGATTGAAGGGACCCTGAATCTTCTAGATCGGAGAACCTCCAGAGTATGGTCGTTTACTCTACAAGACTATACGGTAGATGATATCAATCAGTGTGTAAAAAAAATCACAGAAGACAGCTGTAATTTTGTGATGATCTCCCAATATATGCGTTCTAGAATAAGTCAGGGAGAAGGACCGAGAGGGGAAGATGCCTACACTACCTACAAAATACCCATATGCAGAGGTATGATTGCCACTGGATACCCTAAGTCGGTCTCCATGACTGTAAACCGCAGAGTGAATCACAGGGTGAATCACAGGGTGAATCACAGGGTGAATCACAGACATTGCTTGATTTAAAAGCGATTAAACGTCATTACTGGATCAAGTATGTGGTACAGAGTGATCACATGACACAACAGATACAAAAGTGGATTCAGTGGTTTTATGATATAGATTTCATCTAGCTGTCATGGAAAGCAGACGTATTTTTCTCAAAAACAGAAGCAGACGCGTTATTGAGGTGCCTGTCTACAGAAGAGCATTGATATATGCTCTTAAAATGATGACACCCGTACAATACCGTCACAACAGAGCTTATATTTTGGAGCTGTTAAAAGATGAAAACATGTGGGAAGAATTTCAGGGCGCCCTTCGCTATATTCAAATCTGTGACAGTGGAGAACATCGACATATTCTACCTTGGACAGAAAAAGAGTGGTTCAGTGAAGTCGTGGATAACTCAAAAGTGATTGCATTTTTGACAGAGATATAGACATAATAGACATTAAGATGTGATGAGATACTGTTATACTTTTGCAAAGATGTTTCAAAGATGCTGTTGTTTTTTTCTCCAAGATGTCACCTTGATGTTACCATGTGACAATAAAAAAAATAAAAAAGCGATTCAAAGCCATTGGGGTGTCATTATTCTTTTATCCCTCATGGAGAACACATTACTGTTTCAGCACCCTTGTAATCTTTTTATTTCAGGCCCTAGTTGGTCGGGAAAAATCCAATTTGTGAAACGGTTACTCGACTATAAGGAATATCTATTTGATATCATTCCTGAGCAAGTGGTCTGATGTTACAAAGAATGGCAATCCGCGTACGCTCTGCTGCAAGAAAGTTCACCTTTAATCAAATTTATCAAAGGCATTCCTGATGACGAAAAAGACCTGGTGAGTGATGTTTCGGTGCCTCATTTGATTGTCTTTGACGATATGCTAGGCGATAAGGATGAAGAAAAAATAAAGCTGTGGTTCACAAAGGACATCATCGGAATGCAAGTGTGAGTTATATCACACGAAACATGTTCCAACAATCGAAAGGCAGCCGTACTCTGAGTTTGAATGCTCATTATATGATTTTGTTCCAAAACACCAGAGACAAAGGTCAGATCAAAACGTTAGAGCGTCAGATTCAGTTACCCCATTTACTGGCGGCCTACCAAGATGCCATCTCGAGACCTCGTGGGTATTTACTGATTGATTTCATCCTAAAACACCAGACTCGTATCGGCTACGCACCGACCTGTTTCATCATTGGAGGACAGGGGAGTAGCATGGACTTGTGGTGTACGTAGGATGAAAATGATGGACTGATCCTGCAGCCCGACAACAGTTACCGAAAGCTGGCTTAGAAGAAATGATCCGATGGTTTACCCTGGCAGCCAGAGTGATTATGCAAAAGAAGATTCACTTGCCAAAACAAACGATGAACTTTATCGAAAAACATCGGGAGGCTATCACACAGTTAGCCGATAATCAGGTGGATGCCAATACAAAACGCCAACTCATTTTGAAACCAGGTGGTAGTGGTCTCTAGGTGGGGCGATTATTCGAAGTTCATTGCGCTGGGATGGACAAAAAACCGTGAGAAACTTTGGGAAGAAAATTCAAAAGAAAAGAGCTTCTCCAAAGAAGAAAACCTCTCCGAAGAAAAGAGCAAAGAGAATGGCAAAGAAAAGAGCCTCTCCGAAGAAAAGAGCCTCTCCGAAAAAAAAGAACCCTGAAAAAACAGAAAAAGTCCATAAAGATAGATGAGCGCTTTGTGACCCAACGTCAAAAGAAAAAGGTACAGAGACTCTCGCCAACCTCCCCCAGCCTCTCCACGAATACCCATGATACCATTGGGAAGTGGTGCAGCATTGAGAAGCGGTGCAGCAAGTCACCTGGAGACGCAGACAGGAAGCTCACTTGGAAGCTCATCGAGAAGCCTATCGGGTAGCTCACTACTGGGAAGCCCACCTAGAAGCCTACCGGGAACTCCTGCGCGATGAGTGTCATTCAGTCCTCTATGCACCCCCCTGGGAAGCCCACTGGGGTCAAGCACACCAAGCACCCCAAGAAGGACACCTCGATCCAACAGATCCCGTAGCCGATCCAACAGCGGATCCAGCAGCAGTCGTCTTTCTCGTTTTGGCATATGGTCGTCCTTGGGATCATCCTTGTCAGACCTCCATACGCCTACCATAGCTCGATTTTCACCTCTCACCCATGGTTTTTAGGACAATCTGAATGCCAAATCAATCAGTGTGATCTCCAAAAGCTGTCGTGTTTAAAACAGTGGTACACATCGTCCTGGGCTTCATTTCGACGTTAGACTCGGAGCAAGATGGTCAGCAGCAGAAAAACAAAGATCACCAAACGCAAAGAACCTTTGATTAAAAACATGGTACCATGGTTTTGGCTCTCGGACAAGCCTCTGCTCCCTTACGAAAGAAGATTCTGAAAGAAGCACCTAGGGAGCTGATCCATTGCGTCTCAGAGTGCTGTCACAATGTTTTAAAAGGCAATGTGTCCCTGTCAGAGGCTCAGGAATGACAGTTACACCCCAAGCGTCAACAACTCCGTCTGATAGCGGACACAAAAGTATCGATTCAAAAGAAAAAGAGGGTGCTGAATCAACAAGGAGGATTGTTACCCTTACTAAGCATTTTAGCTCTTGCTTTGGCTCCTGCTTTGGCTCCTGCTTTGGCTCCTGCTTTAGCACATGTCGTAGGTAAGGTCATACAAGGACTACCTTTTAAAAAAAATGAAGAAGATGGTTATTGTTCCCTACAAAATGTTAGAAGAGATACAGCAAAGAAAAGCAGAACAACCACGGCCGCGAATCCCACCTAGCCCTCAGGTCGTGCACACCATAGATTTACAAAAAGAGGTGCAGTCTGTCCTACAGAGGGATGACCTGTCAGAGTCAGAGAAAGCTCAGTTGTATGGGGAAACGTTACAGAAATTTCAGAGGGCTCATAAGAAAGTCATACAGCCTCAGAGTTCGACTCTTACAACAGCAGCAGCAGCAGCAGCAACACCACCACCACCACCGACTACAGAAGAAGAAGAAGATCCCACTACGATTCAAAATCGAAATATGGCCAGCGTACCCATCACGATGCAACGAAAAGCTAAATTACTTCTACACCTGCTTAAGAGTCATCCCAAAATGGGTTGGGACCGTCAAGGTGTGTTACTATACCAAGACACACCCGTGGTAGGATCTTATGTAATTGATTTGGTCAATGATGTGCTACGCCATCGTAAAGGTTCGAAACCCAAAGGATGGGAAAAGTTTGCTCAGGGACTCAAAGAGATCAATGTTCCCTAGGAAGTCGTGGGTAACAAAGAGCGATGGGTTTTGATACAGAGATCATGCGTCGCCAATGAGGACAATTGGGGGGGGCGGAGGCAAATGAACCAGACTTCTCACTGATGACACCGCCTCAAACGGTCAAGAGACGTATAAAACCAAGAACTCCACACCTTTGATCTCAGACTGGGAAGCTTGGTGATGAAAATCACGGGAGGATCAACTGCACCGCATTTTCTATGATGTTCAACATCCAGCTGCTTTTTCGAGGGTAGGTGCCTATAAAGCAGCTCAAAAACAGGACAAATCTATCACCCTGAAATAAAAAACAAAAATAATATCAAACAGGGAATGCCACGTACCAAAAACGCAGCCTCCCCAAAACGAGCCCCACATCACCCAGAAGTGCACACCACCAACACACACACACACACACACACGACACACACACACAAGTCCACTCCTGGTTACAGCGACAGAAAACTTACACGTTACACAAACCGATTCGTCTTAAATTTGCAAGAAGTAAAACAGTGGTGGGAGGTATTGATCACCAGTGGCAAGCGGATTTAGCCGATTTACAGTCACTCAAAAAAGACAATGATCAGTATCGGTATTTACTCTGTGTCATTGATGTGTTTTCAAAATATGCCTGGGTAGTCCCTCTGTACAACAAAACAGGACAGAGTTTAATCAAAGCTTTCAAGTTCATCTTGAAAGAGCGAATACCACAGGCACTGCAAACGGATAAAGGATCTGAATTCAAAAACAAAGAGTTTCAATCCTTTTTAAAAACAAAAGACATTTACTTCTTCACCACTGAGAACCCAGAGACGAAAGCCAGTATAGTGGAACGATTTCAACGCACCTTGAAAACACGAATGTGGAAATATTTTACGCATAAGAAGACCCGGAGGTACATTGATGTGTTGCAAGATTTGGTGCATGCCTACAATCACAGTTTCCATCGAAGCATTCAGACCACCCCGGCTTCGGTCATGACAGAGCAGGAGCCGGAGATTACCCAACACCTGTATGGATCAAAGACACGCAGAGCTAAACTCTCGGTCGACGTGGGAGATTAAGTGCGTATCAACAAGACCAAACGAACATTTGACAAACTGGACCACCGAGTTCTTTAAAATTATTCACATACGTCACAGCTCACTATCTACATTACAGCTCGAAGATCTTGCCGCAGAACGTACTGAAGGCTCTTTCTACTTGCCTGAAATTCAGCCGATAAAAGACTCGGACATTTGTGAAATTGATTCAGTTCTCGGACGACGCTCTAGGAAAGTAGGCAGAAAAAACAATCAAGGAAATCAAAGTGCATTGGGAAGGCTACCCCCCAAAAAAAATTGACAGCTGGATTCCAGAATCTTCTCTGATATAAAAACATGTCTCAGACATCGGATACGTTCAGTAGTGTGGAAGTGCAAGAAGAGAACACAGGCTCCACCACCACCACCGTCAACAACAACAACAACAACAACAACACGAGAGCAGCGAAAAACAGAATCACTTTCTTTTCACAAATTATTGTGATTTATGCTATCATCGGTGTTGCCATTTTTCATCTGAGTTTTCAGTCGCCGGACAAAGAATTGTGGCTCGTGTTGTTAAGTAGCTCTCTGGGTTACATTCTACCGACACCAGGTTTGAAGTTTGTGAAACCCCCAAGGACGCTGGGATCATAAATTCGTTTTACATCACCGTCCTCAGTGACAGTTCCATGACTTTGTTTCCTCGCAATACTCAAAGTGAGTTTCGTACCAAACTGATGAAACCTATGGAAAAAAAGAGTGGGAAATGGCTCTCGTCGAACTCATCATTCCCGTTCAAATTGCGAACATTACCGATCAGGAAACACACTTTGATATTGTCACGACAGATAAAAGTTTAGGCAAAGAGTTTGCGAAAGTGACCAACAAATGCAAAAAACGATCGACTGAGTATATTGTATCGCTCTGTTTCAAAGCCGGAGTGTATGTAACCCCGACTCATGTGATGGAGGAAATCGACCATGCCATTCAACAGGCACTGGGAGACGTGTTTCACCAAAAAAGCATCGTGTTTCATCTCGGCTATTCCAAAGGGTCGCAACGTGTGAAATGCAATGATGAAAGTCAAAAGAAACACATTGGAGTCATCTTCCACCCGAAACGTGCTCTCAAGTTAGGAACAAAAATCAGCGACTCATCGAATATTTACCCGGATGATCCTAATCCTTTTCCTTACGGGGTGGATCTCAATGTTGGATGGAATCATTTATTCGGATTAGGCCGAATATACCCTCGTGGGAGACATTGAAGCTCCACTGTTAAGAGTCGTGTCATTCACAAGAGGAAAATGAGGAGGAGGAGGGCGTGTCAACCAACACCACCATCATCAATTGTTTGTCAACCTGCATTACGTCCCCATTGCCAAGTCGAAGTTTGATTCAATCGGGATCAATATAAGGAGCGATTTGGGGGAACTCGTTCAGTTTGTCAGTGGCAAGTCGATGGTCAAGTTGAACTTCAGAAAGAAATCAACCCTACCCTTCTAAATGCATCATGTGTATCGTGGGGTACCGCGACAGTATGGTCAAGGACTGAGAAGCATGTTTAAATCGGCTGCCAAAACGGCAATCCCGTTGACAATGCCAGCTGCCAAAGCCGCCTTGAATGCTTTGAAAAAAGAAGGAATCAAAGCCGTCGGAGAAATAATCCTGAAAAGAAAGAGTCCTGCTCGTGTCTTGCGATCTCGGGGCAAGAAAGCCTTGACCAACGTTGGAAAAGTAGCTGCCAGATCGTTAGGAATTACACTGCTCAAGAAGCTGACAGGCAACAAGCCCCACACTACTCGTCCATCCAGAAAAAAGAAAGGCATCAAATGGAGACGTCCACGGAAATCCTGGCAAAAGACTTCCAGACGTCGTCGGAGACAGCTGAAAAAACGAACTCTAGATATTTTTGATTAATCATTGGATTAATCATTGGATTTAATCATTTTGAAATAATAATCATCATCATCATGCAACACGGTTCCTGCGAGTGTAGTAAATCGGAATTGGATGTGATATCGGTTCCACCTACCATGACAGCCATGCAAAATAGCCAGTGGACAGAACATTATCCTATTTCAGCGCTGAACAATACGGCTCCAATTGAATTCCGGCACAAACTGAAAAGTAGACAGATCTCAATCAGGCCTACTTGTACTTAAAGGTCAAGGTCTTCAAAGGCGATGGAGCAGATTTAGGGGGTGACACGCACGCTTCCGTGGCCAACAACTTTTTTCACAGTCTGTTCAGTAGTGTGGATCTGTATCTAAACAACAAACTGGTAAGCAATACCTCAGACACCTATCCATACAAGGCGTACCTGGAGAATCTACTATCTTATGCGCCTCACGTGAAAACAACACCCTTGAAGCCAATGGAACGTTGGGTGAAGGATACGACAGGACACATGCAAGCCAATGCTAGCAACGGTGGTAATGCTGGATTTATCGCAAGACGATTAAGCATTCATCAAAGTCGAAGTCTGGAACTGATTGGAAGATTGCATCTAGACCTGTTTTTACAAGATAAATACCTAACAAACGGTATAGAGATGCGACTCCGGCTCAATGCTGTACCACTGATGGTGGAACCTCACATGGTAGTGAAGCTTATGCTTTCAAATATTTCGTCTCACATACTGTCTTTTATCGTGATTCATAAAATGTATTCATCATACATATGTTCTTGTTTCAATACTTGTTTCAATACTTGTTCTTGTTCATAATTAATTATTCAATAAAAGACATCAAAAACAAAAATGTGTTTTGTCTTCTTTTTCACCTTGTGTTCTCCTAGGTAAAATACTACACATAGGTCTCTATAGGAATATTCCCATAGGGGGTCCTATAGTACCTATAGGACCCCTACCAGCCCTCACCTTCGTTGATGTCTGGTGCCCTGTGTATCCCCATATTCATATAGAAGGACCTATACGAACCATTAAACCATACACCGGGCCATACCACCTGCCATAAAAATCCCCCATACTGCCACTATTTCCCCCATTAAAATCCCCCATACTGCCACGATAATCCCCCATACTGCCATATTTCCCCCATACTGCCAACCCTTACTACTTATATGTTACATCAATTGTGCATGAGGAAATCTTTCACTAAGGAGCAGTTTGTGATAAATGTGTTCTATTAATGTTTTAGATATTCGAAAAACTCTTGAAAATATCAGTTAAATTATGGAAAAGGAAGATAAGTTGCCATGAAAATGACGTGAAATATGTGTAACCCTTACATGCGCAGTTAAATTTACTTCAGACAACAATCATTCTGTTGTTATAGTTATGAAATAAGTAAGAGTTTGGTTCCCAATATTTAAATGGAATAAACATCCACTTCTCGTGTACAACAGTTTCAAAAAATCATAACTAATTAATGTATGTGTAAACCATCTCTCTCTCCACGTTAATGGTCTACATCGTTAGTCCGATCACAGCGATAAAAAGCTGTTTTTTTAGCTCCTTCCTGCAATACAATATTCCTTCAAGGGTTGTACAGGCAGGGCACTTGTTTTTGACCGGTCATACATTATCAAGTCAATGCCCTGCTGTATAGTCTGTAAGACCACACGAACATTTCGGTGATAATAATAATAGTAATAATAATAATAATATTAATAATAATGAAGTCTTTGTTTACATTTGGTACACACACAACACATTTGGTGATCCCAATCTTTCATATTGGCTTCTTTTTTATACATACAATGTATGCATGTACATATTTACGAAACTATATGAAAAAGATTCAACATATTTCACATAAGAAATTTCAAACATTTGATACATAGAACATACACATGTAAGACATGAACTAAGTATAGTTTTCAGTAGAAAATAACCACTGTAAATATAATTAATTAATACTGTTGAAGTCTCAGCCTTTCATATACACGTATATGTATTTAATGGAATAGCATTCTCGTTAGAGTGAATATTCAGATATTAATTTATCCGTATGAGAACATAGCAGAGAATTACACTTTTTGAGCACTTTTTCAGCCTGTATTTTCTATTTAAGACTGCTAGTAACTTTTATTCCAAGAAGGTTTTCTGCATGAGTGTATTTTATTGTCTAACATAACTGGGTAGTCTGTGACATTCTAAGTTTGTTTTGAATTGCTAGTTGATGCTAATAAAATAGTTTTTTGTGCTTTTGGAACCATAGTATTGTTGCCATATCATTTTTGTACTGTGTCTATTTCTTTTATAAAATAATTATGTCAACCTTTTTTAAATTAAGCTTAAATTTGTTCATACATATTTTTATGAGCATTGAGTCTGTTTTGTCCTGTTTGGAGCTTTAATTGAATAACTTGTTCCCATCTGTCTAGTAAATGATAGTTATCTTTATGTGTCTTCGTTCTTGTAAGAGTCTTATCCACCGAGAATCTTTTTTCATAAGTGACTTTGATGAGAGGCTAGTCCTCTCTAGCTCCTTTTTATCAATTGGTCTGTCATTTCATAACCATGAAAACCAGTGTGTAGGTATCTATTAAATGGACACTTTCCGCGTCTCGCAGAGCATGTTAAATTCTTTGACAAGGGTTGCCAATTTTGCATTAGCCAATACTTCTTGGTTTGATAGAACATCTATTAGAATGACTATCTGTTGAAAAGGCTCTTTCTATTCTCCCATAGTTTCCGATGCCTGTATGGTAGCTTTTACTTCTGCTTTGTAGTTTGGTACAGTGCTTGCCTGTTGGTATGCTAACTGTCTCTGACTCACCAGCCATGTGCATGATATCTTGAATAGCAGCTATACCAGAGCTGTCTATGTTCAGATGGGTTCATGTTTCTTAAAGATAATCTTCTGAGATAATTGATAGGGTCATAGATATTTGATATTTTCATCGTCCGCCCCCGATTGGAAACCAGGTACTAGAGTGTAGATATTGATGTAAGACATGTCATACCTCAATGGCTCCGGCAGTTCCGTCCGACCTATCTACAGAATAGTTGTTGGACCAAGATAGAAATCGTTTGCTTCTGTCAGCTTCTTAGAATTAAGGACAAAGCTCCCTCTTTTCATGCAATTATTTTGTTGGGGCCCCAAGCTTTGTTCATGAGATTCCCAAGTATACTGTTTTTAGTATCCTCTCATTTGCCAGCTGACTTACGTAGTATTGTTAGTTTTCGACGGGCCCTTGTTTCAGTTTTTTGCCAGATGGTGTTTCCATGTAAGCTTGTCGGAGGTAACACCTAAAGCTACAGCCCCTTCCGCTTCGATCAGAGCATAAGTAGTTGAACAGGACTTGTACATGTACACACCAGTCTTCTGTCCATGTTGAAGGTATGTCTTCTGCTTACTGCATCCTTAAAGTAGCAGTTGATGCATGCTCTTCTGAACATCACAACACATAAATGTTTTAGTACAGGGCCCCTTTGACTCCGCTCGGAAGATCAGACATCAAAACAAAAATAATATCAAACAGGGAATGCCACGTACCAAAAACGCAGCCTCCCCAAAACGAGCCCCACAGCACCCAGAAGTGCACACCACCAACACACACACACACACACACACACACACACACACACACACACACACACATCATGTACGCACACACACACATACACTACCAACACACGCTAGCATACAAAGCAAACACACGAGGACAAAACGAACAATTAAAGGAACACAGTGGGGCACCGCCTTGGAACGGTCAGTGGCAAAAACACCACTGGGGAGCTTAAACCAGTTTATGGTGCGCACCCAACCTCACTCTTACCCCCACCATGTTCCAAAGTCACAGGACAGTGTAAATAAAAGTAATTAGATTTATCTTATGAGAACAGAAGGTCCGATATACCCAAGTCATTTATTAAAAGAAGACAGTAGATGACAATGCACCATCAACACTGGCTTCAGCCCTACTGTTGAACATAAAGGACTTGATCGACTTGTATATTGTGCCTCCCTTTGTGACAACATCAAAGCAGCTTGATTCACATGAAAAGACATGTGAGCATGGCTTCTGAACCTTAAATCAGCAGCAACTTTCGGTATTGATATCAAAATTTATGTTGTATCAGTTTAACTATTTTGAAATGTGTTGATTCTGGAAGATCCATAGCTGTAAGACATATCTCAAACAATAAAAAACAAAACTATTTACAGTAGGTAGAAAATTTGTTGGATGTGTTTATTTCCTAGCTTTTTCGCTCATCACATCACTAATTGAGGTACATTTGCACATCTGTGAATTAAGCTGCTTTGAAGTCTGCATGGGTATCAATTGTATAATGCGTATACACTGGTATCGTTGTTAGGGCAGGATATTGATGATTAAAAATTATGTTGTATCAGTTAAAATTATGTTGTAACAGATAGTTGTTGAGGCTGAATTCCTTCTACATCAAAATACTAATGGTACATAGTTAAGAAATTGAGATTTGCACGATTACCGCTTTTTAAAAATGGTTTTGACATACTTAACGTGGTTAGACTTACTTATTTACCCAACAATTAGCTATATTTTGATTTATTCTTAAATCATGTAATAAGACGACTGTCGTAGTGAAGGACTTTGGATGCCAAAACGGAAATGTTATAGACGTTTTTGAATCATTGTCTGTTAATTATCCGACCATTCCGCATCATAAAAAAACAAAACAACATGGGTATATCGGACCTTCTGTTCTCGTAAGATAAATCTAATCGCATCCTGTACTTACATTCTTAATATCATATCTGCTCTCAGCTCCTCATGGATGTACGTCGCGGAGTAGGCGCAGGGTTTCGACGGACGCTGGACCAACCACCACAAACTTCAGTCTGGTGGCTGTCGGGGCCTTGGCAAACGACGAGGGGAGTGACCCTGACAAGAGCCGTTTGTTTCTACCATGGAAAGAAAAGAACACCACCACTGATGTGAAACAAAAAAACAAAAATAATATCAAACAGGGAATGTCACGTACCAAAAACGCAGCCTCCGACGGATGGCGGGTATCAACACACCAGCAACAACGATAGCGGCGGCTGGTTTCGCAAGACCTCCCTTAAAGCGTTCGTGCTGGGGGGGGGGGGGGCACGAGTATCTTTTGCCGAGTTTCCTCCCTCAACCTACTTTTTGACTCTTAATTCGTTTCTTTTGCAAGTGGAACTGGTGGGACCTAATTTGAGTTGTAATGCAGTGTGTGCTCTTGGAATGCTGGCTGGGCAAGGGGCTGGTACCCCTTCCGCTTGACAAATCTACTGTGTTACATCAGCGGAGGGCTACTTGGTGGTTTGGACACGCTCACTTACACCTAGTCTTGTTTGTTGGTGTTTGGCTGTCTCTCGGCAGTAGGTTTAGAGGGTTATTGCATGTTGGAGGCGTGTCATTGAGCCTCTTGGAACACTTGTCGGTCATTGTATTACAGCGACCTCTGTTCACAGAGATGCTGTATGGCCTTGCGTGTGATATGGCCGTAGTTAAGTCACGGGTAAATCACTACCTCTTTGGCACACCAAGTGGAACACTCATTCGAAATCTCAGTAGGTAAACTGGCTGATACTGACTGGAAATTGGGGTCAGATGGATATCTTCTTTTTTGTTACCAAAGGCTACTTAAAAGTCTGGCACGAAGGGTTAATACATCCAGGCCGAACCTTGTTAAACCAGAACGAACGCACGAAATAGCCGACTATGTTTTATGGAGGACAACATATTGCTTGTTAATTTCTGGAAAAATAATGATGTGTCAATCACTTAACTTTTTCGCGATATTAATGTTTAGTGATACACTATCAGATCAAGGTGCTGAGCTAGAATTTTGGTATTGTAAACGTTATGTATGTGATGTATTTTTCAGAATGGGTATCAATGTTTAATCTTTTCAAATGTAGTATGTCATACTTTAGGATGAATAATTAGAGATAGTGGTATTTCGGTCATGTTCTGAATATATGTTACGCTCATTATTACCAGAGCCACTTTACAAAATTCATTTTTTCAATTTTTGATTAATGAATATTTCCATGATAAAGGAATAACAAGGTTTATCAGATATTTTGCCTACAGTTTGATTAAAACCTTTGTTTTAGAATGCAAAAATAAAAAAATGGGGGTCAATGTGCATATAAGAAAGAAATTCAATAAAAACCGACAAAAAATGTGTTTTTTAGGTTTCGACGAGCTTTGAGATATGACGGCATTGGTGTGTAACATAGAACTGTAAAAGGAACTAGTTATTAATTTATATTTATATCTTTACAAGTCATTTTGTAATAAAGTTTGAATTAAGTTAATATCTTAAACAGTTTTTGATAAATGACTATTTTTGTACCCCTACCCCCATTTGGCATATGGCAAAATTTGTCAATTTAGTCACAAAATGTGAGGTCAAAAAATGTTTCTCAAAAATATTCTCTTTTTTTTGTACTCAAAATTTTTAATTGTGCCTAACTTTACTACTGCGTTATTGTTTTTTCCTGTTAAATCATCATCTTTGAAATATAACAAATGTAAATTCAAGGAAGTGCAAAAACCCAAAACCTCACCAGTGACCCCGCTTAATACAATGTAGTAAAGAGAAATAGTGTGTAAACTTATTGATTATTTCTTTTGTATTTAAGAGTATCGGAAACCTCCATAGTAAGTATTCTGGATTCAGAAAAGAAGAAAGTTATATAAGCCTACAGAAGCAATAATACAACAAGTTCTCAAGGTCACAAAGGCAGACTTCTCGAACAACCTTTTCGACAAAACATCAGGAACTAGACTTAGTTTTCTCCCTTGGCATTGGGTAAAAGTTTAAAACACTACACAGTGGAGCTTATTTTGTATTAATGTATAATTGGCGACTTGAATCAATTTCATCAAGAATCATTCGACTACATATACCGACTTACTTTTACTTACTGACTCATAATATCAGTAAACATTTTCAGAACTAAAGGGCCCGGAGCTAACGATATAAAGCAAACGAATATTGTAAAAATAGTTTTTCTGCAAGTATCTTGTATATGACTCACAACATCTACCCTACAATAGGTGTGAAAAGTATGCAAAAGTAAGACTTGAAATTTTAAGTGCTACAAGGCATGTATCATGAAACTGGCCCCTTAACAAATTATATTACAATAACAAGATGTTAGTTTAATGGAAAAGCTTGATACACCTTTGTTGACCGATATCAATCTCCGACGCTGCATCAAATGGCGTGACATATACGGGAATATCACCACTTCCTCGACATATGCCAAACAATTCACTTGAAATACCATACCATAAAACCTTTAACTTAGAATGGTCATGTGAGCTGTTATGTAAACTTATAAAGTAGAATGGTCATGTGAGCTGTGATATTAACCTATTTAGTAGACTGATCATGTGAGCTGTTAGATATACATACTGAGTAGACTGGTTATGTGAGTTGTTATATATACTTACTTGGTAGACTGGTCATACAAATTTTCTTAAGTGCCTTTAACTCATCTTCAGGAGATATGTCTGCTGAGCCAAACTGATTGTGATCCGGCCAGACCTCTCTAAAACAATGAGGAAACTATGTTCGGAACACTATGCAATGTTGTTTAACAAAGAAAATAGTCATTTGAATACATAAAACAATACCAATATGATAACTTTGGCCCTATAGTTTTGGACAAAAAGGTCAGGATATGGAAGGAAAATATGATTTATAAGAATTATTTAAACTATCCATTTTCAGCTTAAGAAGGCAACTTTAAGCATTTTAACCCTGCAACTTTATACTTTAACTTTTTTAGTTTCAAATGAAGATAAATTGTACACTATAGTTTGCTTTATATAAGTTACTTTCGATGACTGCTCCAGAAGGTTCTAACATCATTTATGCTGAAAAAGCAATTATGGTGGACCCGGTCAAATTCTGATGATTGGATTTGAATCAGAGACCTGCAGTTTATGGGCCTGATGCTCAACCCTACGTCACAGCATATCTCTTAGACTATGTGACACAGTCTGTTACCTCGTAAAAGCTCAAAACAGGGACTGCTGAATGGACATTCCGAAGTAATTGTTGATTATTTTGTAAGCACCCATAACCTTTGGGACCGCAAGTGTGTTTTGCTTGTTTAAAGATCAGGTTTTACAAAAAACATATCTGTTGAATTTCTTCCATGCACAGTTATTAATGATTTTTTTCCATATTTTACCTTGCTGCTCTGAAGGCTGCCACTGCCTCCCCTGTCTTTTTTTCTTTCATGATATCTTGAATATGAATCAAAGCACCTACCCTGCAATAGATGGCAAACGTTAGGCTTGAAAACATAAGTGCTACAAGTCATGCATCATGCATCTGACCCCTTAACAAATTATTTTACAACAACAAGATATTAATTTCATGGAAAAGCTTTATATACCTTTGTTCACCGTCATCAACCTTCGACGCTTCATGAAATGGTGTGACATACTCTGGAATATTACCACGTCCTTGGCATATGTCCAACAATTCACTTGAAATACCATACCATAAATCCTTTAACTCCTGTTCACTGGGTTCTACATGACATTGACTCTCTGAAATAGACAATATGATCTGTAATATACCAATGTGAAGGAACTGTTCATTTTCTTTCACTGTCTTGCTCTTCTGACACAGATGATGCCTTAGTACAATGAAACCAGTTCAAAAAATTACTGTATCCTGTGTAATAAGATACAATTTATTCCATTTGAATTGTAGTTTTTTTAAAGACAGAATTTGCTTTACATGACTTTACTAAAATTTCATCTAGGGTAGTGCTTCTTTTAAAAAAAGTGTGTTCATCCATGATTACACCATTTATGCTGGGTCAAATCTTAAAAATTCCAAGAAGTTTGCCTTTCTGTTAATAAGAATTCTGGTAGATTTTCAACGAAAAAAGAGGCGTGTTGACATGGCCAATGAAAATGTCTTTTTGTGTAATATTCACATCTCATCATGCTAGTAAAGCTTCCCATGATTAATATAATCTAAGCCCTTTCTTGCTAAGAAATAGAATATTTGAACAAGATGGCCATGATGGCCTTTTATTGCTCACCTGATACAAAGTAACCAGCGCACTAAAGAAAGACACTTGTTTCTGGAAAAAGTCATTAGTTACTAAACAATGTCACTGGTTGCTAGAGAAAATACATCGTTTCAAAGGAACACTGGTCCCTTGAAGTCACATGCTGCCAGTGGCAGTCAATAACTTTTAAGGAAATCACTTGTCACTTCTGGAAGTCAGAGATTGCCAAAGAAATCAACTACTGCTACTTGCGCAGGATTTCAACGGATTCAAAGGAGGTCACTGGTGGCAAGAGGATGCAAACAGTTGCTAAGGAAGTCACTAGTTGCTAGGGGAACTCACTGGTAGCTACAGAACTAAGATGTAGTTAAGCTGTCTCTGGTTGATAAGGAAGTCAATGTTTTTTAAGAAAAACAGTGGTTCCTAAGGAGGCCACCATTTTTTAGGGGATGATCACTGTGTCTAAGATGTTGCTAAGTAAGTCAACAGTTGTTAAGGAAGTCATATTTTGCAAAGTAACGTCAGTCGTTGCAAAGGAAATCATTGCGTGCTAAGGAAGACACTGGTTGCTAGGGGATCGCACTGTTTGCGAAGGAGTTTAATGGTTGCTACGGGACAAAGTAATTGTTAAAGAATTCAAAGGTTGCTAACAAAGTAATTTGTTCTGAGCGGACCAAGTTGTTGCTAAGGAAGTGTTTGGCTGCGAGCTGAACTCAGTGAATCTTAGGGGTCTAAGTTGTTATTCAGGAAGAAACTGTTTGCTTAGGAATTAAGTGGTTGCTAAGGAATGTCACTGGTTGCTAATGAACTAAGTTGTTGCTAAGAAAATCAATGGTTGTTAAGAAAGTCACTTGTATCTAGGGGAAGTCACTGGTTGCTAAGGATGTTACTAGTCACTGAGGAATTCATTGGTTGCTAAGGAAGTCAGCGGTTACAACAGCTGATACTGGTTGCTGGTTAAAGCCCTTGTTGCTATAGAAACTCATTGAAAGCTAGGTAATTCCAACAAATATTTTACTCTATGTACAGACAAAGAAACCCAAACCCAAGGCGGGGTCCATTTCAACCCGAGGGGTATGATCTGAACAAACTTGGTAGAAGTCAAAGACTTTTAAAGGTTGATACATAGGTCTATGTAAAACAGTCTTCCGCGGACGGGGCAGTTAATAACACCAGGAGCAAAATTTTAACACACGTGCTAGAGGACTACATACTAAATTTCAAAACTCTAGGCCATGTGGTTTTAGGGAATGTTTTTTCCCCTATTGGAGGCAATGATACAACTAGTTCTCAAGGTCTAAAAGCAGACTTCTCGAACACCCGTTTCGACAAAACATCAGGAACTAGACTTAGTTTTTTCCCTTGGCATTAGGTAAAAATTAAAAAACACTACACAGTGGAACTAATTCTGTATTAATGTATAATTGCCGACTTGAATCAATTTCATCAAGAATCATTCGATTACGACATACATGTACCGACTTAATTTTAATTACCGACTCATAATATCAGCAAACATTTTCAGAACTAATGGGCCCAAAACTATCGACATAAAGCATACACAACAATAAAGCAACAGTACATGTACAATTATTTTTCTATGCATTATGAAGAAAGGTAAAAAGACCTAGGTGGTCATTTTGTCGATTCACTGAGATTTCAACTTAATACACATACTTTTCTTCGTGTTCCAAACACTTTCTGTAGATTTTAACCTGCCAATCTTCCTTATTTAGTGTCTTGCATAAGGTAATGTACATGCCATTGAAATAACTGTCACTTCATTTTCGCTTAGTAGTGGACCTTTAACAAATTATATTACAATGACAAAAGTTAATTTCATGGAAAAGCTTGATACACCTTTGTTGACCGATATCAATCTCCGACGCTGTATCAAATTGCGTGACATACTCGGTAATATTACCACGTCCTCGAAATATGCCAAACAATTCACTTTAAATACCATACCATAAATCCTTTAACTTACAATGGTCATGTGAGCTGTTATGTAAACCTTTTTAGTAGAATGGTCATGTGAGCTGTTAGATTTACATTCTGAGTAGACTGGTTATGTGAGTTGTAATATATACTTACTTGGTAGACTGGTCATAAAGATTTTCTCAAGTGCCTTTAACTCATCTTCAGGAGATATATCTTCTGAGCCAAACTGATTGTGATCCGGCCAGACCTCTCTAAATCAATAAGGAAACTATGTTCTGAACACTATGCAATGTTGCTTAACAAAGAAAATAATCATTTGAATACATAAAATAATACCAATATGATAAATTTGGCCCCATAGTTATTGACAAAAAGGTCAGGATATGGAAGGGAAATATAATTTATTAGAATTATTTAAACTATCCATTTTCAGCTTAAGAAGGGAACTTTCACCCTGATGTATATATTAATTGATATTTCTTGTTTCTTGAGATTTCTCAGGGTTTGTTGTAAGGGACTGCAATCTTAACCTTGCAACTTTATACTTTAACTTTTTCATTTTAAAATGAAGATCAACTGTACACTATCGTTCTTTTGCTTTATATAAGTTACTTTCAATGACTGCTCCAGAAGGTTCTAACAGCATTTGTGCTGAAAAAGCAATTATGGTGGACCCGGTCAAATTCTGATGATTGGATTTGAATCAGGGACCTGCAGGTTATGGGCCTGGTGCTTAACCCTACATTACAGCATCTCTCTTAGACTATGTGACAAAGTATGTTCCCTCGTAAAAGCTAAAATAGGAACTGCTGAATGGACATTCCGAAGTAATTGTTGATAATTTTGTAAGCACCCATAACCTTTGGGACCGCAAGACTAGTGTTTTTTGTTTGTTTAAAGATCAGACTCTACAAAAAACATATCTGTTGAATTTCTGCCATGCAGTTATTAAAGAATTTTTTCCATTTTTTACCTTGCTGCTCTGAAGGCTGCCACTGCCTCCCCTGACTTTTTTTTTTCATGATATCTTGAATATGAATCAAAGCACCTACCCTGCAATAGATGGAAAACGTAAGACTTGAAAATATAAGTGCTACAAGTCATGCATCATGCAACTGACCCCTTAACAAATTATTTTACAACAGGATGTTAATTTCATGGAAAAGCTTTATATACCATTGTTCACCGACATCAACCTTCGACTCTTCATGAAATGGTGTGACATACTCGGGAATATTACCACGTCCTTGGCATATGTCCAACAATTCACTTGAAATACCATACCATAAATCCTTTAACTTCTGTTCACTGGGTTCCACATGACACTGACTCTCTGAAATAGACAATATGATCAGTTATATACCAATGTGAAGGAACTGTCCATTTTCGTACACTGTCTTGCCCTTCTGACACAGATGATGCCTTAGTACAATGAAACCAGTTCAAAAAATTACTGTATCCTGTGTAATAAAATACAATTTATTCCATTTGATTAGTAGTTTTTTTCAAGACAGGTTTTGCTTAATATGACTTTACTAAGATTTCATCTAGGGCAGTGCTGTCTTTATAAAAGTGTTTTCATCCATAATTACACCACTTATGCTTGGTCCAATCTTAAAAAATCCGAGAAGTTTGCCTTTCTGTTAATAAGAATTCTGGTAGATTTTCAATGAAAACAAGAGCCGTGTTGACATGGCCAATCCCCCACTGGGTAAATGTCCTTTTTTAATATGCACATCTCATTATGCTAGTAAAGCTTCCCATGATTTATATAATCTAAGCCCTTTGTTGCGAAGAAAAAGAATATTTGAACAAGATGGCCATGATGGCTTTTTATTGCTCACCGGATACAATGTAACCAGCGATGATACAAAACGTTCTATGACTTATAAGGAAATCACTTATCACTATAATCTAAGCCCTTTGTTGCTGAGAAATAGTATATTTGAACAAGACGGCCATAATGGCCTTTTATTGCTCACCTGATAACCAGTTAAGAAAGTCACTTGTTGCTGAAAGAAGTCATTAGTTACTACAAAGTCACTGGTTGCCAGGGAAAGTCCATAGTTTCAAGGGAATACTGGTCCCTTAAAGTCACCAGCTGCCAGGGGCAGTCAATGACTTATAAGGAAATCACTTGTCACTTCTTGAAGTCAGATTTTGCCAAAGCAATCAGGTGCTGCTACTTGCGAAGGATTTCAACAGAATCACAGGAGGTCACTGGTGGCAAGAGGATGCATATATTTGCTAAGGAAGTCACTAGTTGCTAGAGGAACTCACTGGTAGCTACAGGACTAAGTTGTTGTTAAGAAAGTCACTGGTTGATAAGGAAGTCAATGTTTTTAATAAAGAAAAACAGTGGTTCCTAAGGAGGTCACCAGTTTTTAGGGGAAGGTCACTGGGTGTAAGGAGACTAAGATGTTGCTAAGTAAATCAACAGTTTTTAAGAAAGTCATAGTTTGCAAAGCAACGGCAGTCGTTGCAAAGAAAACCATCGCTTGCTAAGGAAGTCACTGGTTGCTAGTGGATCTCACTGTTTGCGAAGAAATTTACTGGTTGCTAGGGGACAAAGTAATTGATAAAGAATTCAAAAGTTGATAACAAAGTCATTTGTTCTAAGCGGACTACGTTGTTGCAAAACAGTATGTAAAATAGTTATCCTCGGGCGGGGCAGCTATTAACCCTGGAGCACAATTTGAACACACTTGCTAGAGGTCGATACGGCAATGCTACATACTTAATTTCAAAACTGTAGGCCTTGTAGTTTCTGGGAATGTTTTTTCCCTATATAAGTCTATGGTAAACAATTGGCCCCCGGGCAGAACCAGTATTAACCGCAGTGGCAAGATTTGAACAATGTATGCGGAGGTTTACTAGGCAATGCTACATGCTACATATCTACCATCTGTGCCTTGTGGTTTCAGAGAAAGAATATTGTTCCGATGTAAGGTTATATGGAAACCAGTTACTCCTGGAAATGGTCAATTTTGAACACAGAGGCATGATTTTAAGAATTCGGTAGAGGTTCACTAGACAGTTTTACACACCAACTTTCTCAGCTATGTACCTTGTGGTTTTGGAAAATAGTTTTTTAAAATCTAATGATCCCTCCCCCGGTGCGGATCAATTTTGGCCCGGGGTCATGAGTTGAATAATTTTGGTAGAAGTCCACTAGGAAATGCTACATACCAAATATCTAAGCTTTCGCCTTTGTTCTTTCAGAGATTAAGCTTTTAAAGTGTTTCTAATAGAACCATATGTAAAATCAAGTGAACCCCAGGTTGTGGTCAATTTTGACACGGGGTCATGATTCAAATAATTTTAATGCAAGTCCACTAGGCAATGCTACATGCCTAATATCTAAGCTCTTGGGCTTGTGGTTTCAGAGTTTTTTTGTAAAGTGTTTCCTTGATAAACAAAATTATGTTTAATTAAATGACCCCCGAGCGGGGTCAATTTCTACCTTTGGGTCATGAGTTGAACTCTTTTGATAGATGTCTACTACGTCGCACGACATGCTAAATATCTAAGCTCTGGACCTAGTGGTTTTTACAGAAGCAGATTTTATAAGTTTTTCCTGTGAAATCCTACGTAAAATTAAGTCTTCCCTGGGTTCAATTTTGACTCGGGGGAATTGATTGGAAAAATTTCGGTAATGGTTAACTAGGCAATGCTACATTCAAAGTAAGCATTAATCCTTGTTGTTTAAGATAAGCAGATTTTTAAAGTTTTTATTTAGAAATATATGTAAAATTAGCCCATGGGGATCATGATTTGAACAATTTTGGTAGAAACCAACTAGGCAATGCCTCACGCCAAATATCTAAGCTTTGGGCATTCCAGTTTTAGAGGAGAATTTGAAAAAGTTGTTCCTATGTGCTCCCATAGCAACCTGATATCTGCATGGAATAAGATTCTTTGAAAAATTTGGTGGAGCTTTATGCAATTCATATTTATGCCAGTTTAATTAACATTGCTCTGCTGGTTTCAGAGGAGATGTCATTTGTATAATATTTTTAGTGTTAACCACGGACGGACGTCGGACAGTCCACGATCCAAAAGGCTCACTATGATCACTTCGTGGTCAGGAGAGTTAAAAAAAGGTGTTGATAAATATAAAGAATAAATGTTCTGTCAGCAAAGAAATGAAACCTACTTATTACATATTATATATATTATGAAAAATTTATATGCATGAGTTATAACCACATATGACCTTCGACGCGCGAAAATGTACCTTCGGACATTTGTTACATAATTCGACAATGATTGGTAAAAAACCCATAAAATTTAACATTTTTGTCACCCTCTTTAAATGCAAAACCAATGATAAAAACTGATAGCTACTATATTTTACTCAACAGAAACATACCATTTGCTTCAAAATCCTCCAAGACCATTACTATGGCAACAGCGATTTGAAATTATTCTTTTTTTAATCTTTGCTATACCCTATGAAAAAGGCAGATCGTGGAAGAATAAGGAAGACATGAAATAGTTCACCAGATATGATATATATTAAAAGAGTATATAATGTTGCAACCAAAAATAAATGATGCTGTTAGGAAATGATTACCGGAATAGTTTACTGCCCATGTAAACTGAAGTGAGTTTTGACGTCAAATTGTGGTATGTGACGTCATTTTTAGAGTGAAAAATGACGCATTAGGTATACTTTTTTTAACATGTTGTAGTTTTGTATGTACTGAACGTCGGTTACTGAAATTTTCCAATATTGATATTGAAATATTGTTTGTTCAAATATGTAAGAAGGCTAGTTTCCAAGTATTTTGTCCGAAGACCCATTTTCCCGTGTCGCTGGTCATATTGTTAACCAGTACTTGAAACATATTGCCTGTTATAAATGTACTTTATCAAATTATGCTATACTTTGTATACATATTTGTAAATGCATATATATTTTGCATGGGCAGGAGGCCTTAAAGCGATTAAAATATTGTCATTGTCATATAAGCTGTTATGTCAAAGGTCTAAAGCACATATCAACAAGTTTTTGGTCAAAACCTCACTGAAAAATGTTTTCTACAATTGCTGAAAATAAATATTATTTTCGTATTGAACATCGATTTTTCTCGAAAAATAGCTACTTAGGAAGATAATTTACAATTCATTTACAATTCATATAAATTATATCATAACTATTGAGACGGACGCAACATGCCAATGATTTTTTAATGAGATAATACTTGGCTCAATAAATCTGGGTTTAAGCACGACATGTCTACTTTATGTATACCATATATAAATGTTTGCACACGGATACAACAAAATCCAACAGGGGCTTGTCAGCGAACGAAGTTCAAACCTGGTAAAATCGTTTCTAAGACCATAGCCTCTGGTTTAGCAACATACCACACTTTGTTACCCTGTTAGCTCGATCGAGTGATGTGTATGGCCTACATGTGAGCTGTAATGTATACATACTTTGTAGACTGGCCATAGGAGCTCTTAAGTATATTTACATGATAGACTGGTCACTTGAGGTGATATTTATGACCTACATGTGAGATGTTATGTATATAGACTGGTCATGTAAGCTGTTTTGTATACTTTCTTGATAGACTGGTCATTTAAGGTGCTATGTATGACCTACCTGTGAGGTGTTAGGTATTATAATTTGAAATAATGGTCATGTGAGCTGTTCTGTATACTTTCTTGATAGACTGGTCATGTGAGGTGCTATGTATGACCTACCTGTGAGGTGTTAGGTATACTTACTTGGTTAACCGGTCTTGTGAGCTGTTATGTATACTTACATGGTAGAATGGTCATGTTAGGTGATATGTAAACTTATTTAGTAGACTGGTCATGTGAGGTATTAGGTAAACGTACTTTGTAGACTGATCATGTGCGGTGTACTGTATACTTACATGGAATACGGGCTTTGTTAAGTGCTGTGTACGACCAGTATGTGAGGAGTGAGGAATACCTACTTAGTAGACTTGTCATATGAGGTGTAATGTTTGACCTACATGTGAGGCGTTATGTATTATTACTTGGTAGACTGGTAAAATGTTGTATTGGGTATATTGCTTGGTAGACTGGTCGTGTGAGGTGCTATGTATGACTGTATAAATGTAAGGTATTAGGTATACTTACTTTGTAAACTGGTCATGTGAACTGTTATGTATACTTATATAGTAGACTGGTCATGTGGAGTTAAGTACACTTACTTGGTATTCTGGTCATGTGATCTGTTATGCATAATTACTTGGTAGACTGGTCAGGTTAGGTGGTCTAACTACTTACTTGGTACAAAGGTCATGTAAGGTACTTGGGTATACTTACTTGTTAGACTTGTCATGTGAGCTTGTCCTACATGTGAGCTTGTATGTATGACCTACATGTGAGCTGGTATGTATACTTACTTCAGATAAGGTAAGGTGCTATGTATTACCTACATGTGAGGTGTTATGTATACTTATTTGGTAGACTGGCATGTGAGCTGTTATGTATACTTACTTAGTAGACTGGTCATGTGAGGTGTTATGTATACTTACTTGTTAGACTGGTCATAAAAATTTTCTGAAGCGCTTCCAACTCATCTTCAGGAGATATGTCCTTCGAACCAAACTGATTGCGATCCGGCCACACCTCTCTAAAACAATGAAGAAACTATGTTCTAAACACTATACAATGATGTGTAACAAACAAAGAAAATAGTCATTTGAATACATAACAATACTAATATGATAACCCTGACCCCATAGTTATGGACAAAAATGTCAGGCTATGCAAGGGAAACAAAATTTATTAGAATCATTTAAACTATCCATTTCCAGCTTGAGAAGGACTGTGTCACTCTGATGTATTTATGAATTGATATTTCTTGTTTCTTGAGATTTCTTAGTGTTCGTTTTAAGGGTCATGCATCTTAACCCTGCAACTAAATACTTCAACTTTTATCATTTCCAATGAAGACCAATTGTGCACTAAAGATCTTGAGCCTTATACAAGTTACGTTCGATGACTGCTCCCAGAGGTTCTACCGGCATTTGTGCTGAAAAAGCAATTATGGTGGACCCGGTCAAATTCTGATGATTGGATTTGAATCAGGGACCTGCAGGTTATGGGCCTGGTGCTTAACCCTACATTACAGCATCTCTCTTAGACTATGTGACAAAGTATGTTCCCTCGTAAAAGCTAAAATAGGAACTGCTGAATGGACATTCCGAAGTAACCTTTGGGACCGCAAGACTAGTGTTTTTTGTTTGTTTAAAGATCAGACTCTACAAAAAACATATCTGTTGAATTTCTGCCATGCAGTTATTAAAGAATTTTTTCCATTTTTTACCTTGCTGCTCTGAAGGCTGCCACTGCCTCCCCTGACTTTTTTTCTTTCATGATATCTTGAATATGAATCAAAGCACCTACCCTGCAATAGATGGAAAACGTAAGACTTGAAAATATAAGTGCTACAAGTCATGCATCATGCAACTGACCCCTTAACAAATTATTTTACAACAGGATGTTAATTTCATGGAAAAGCTTTATATACCATTGTTCACCGACATCAACCTTCGACTCTTCATGAAATGGTGTGACATACTCGGGAATATTACCACGTCCTTGGCATATGTCCAACAATTCACTTGAAATACCATACCATAAATCCTTTAACTTCTGTTCACTGGGTTCCACATGACACTGACTCTCTGAAATAGACAATATGATCAGTTATATACCAATGTGAAGGAACTGTCCATTTTCGTACACTGTCTTGCCCTTCTGACACAGATGATGCCTTAGTACAATGAAACCAGTTCAAAAAATTACTGTATCCTGTGTAATAAAATACAATTTATTCCATTTGATTAGTAGTTTTTTTCAAGACAGGTTTTGCTTAATATGACTTTACTAAGATTTCATCTAGGGCAGTGCTGTCTTTATAAAAGTGTTTTCATCCATAATTACACCACTTATGCTTGGTCCAATCTTAAAAAATCCGAGAAGTTTGCCTTTCTGTTAATAAGAATTCTGGTAGATTTTCAATGAAAACAAGAGCCGTGTTGACATGGCCAATCCCCCACTGGGTAAATGTCCTTTTTTAATATGCACATCTCATTATGCTAGTAAAGCTTCCCATGATTTATATAATCTAAGCCCTTTGTTGCGAAGAAAAAGAATATTTGAACAAGATGGCCATGATGGCTTTTTATTGCTCACCGGATACAATGTAACCAGCGATGATACAAAACGTTCTATGACTTATAAGGAAATCACTTATCACTATAATCTAAGCCCTTTGTTGCTGAGAAATAGTATATTTGAACAAGACGGCCATAATGGCCTTTTATTGCTCACCTGATAACCAGTTAAGAAAGTCACTTGTTGCTGAAAGAAGTCATTAGTTACTACAAAGTCACTGGTTGCCAGGGAAAGTCCATAGTTTCAAGGGAATACTGGTCCCTTAAAGTCACCAGCTGCCAGGGGCAGTCAATGACTTATAAGGAAATCACTTGTCACTTCTTGAAGTCAGATTTTGCCAAAGCAATCAGGTGCTGCTACTTGCGAAGGATTTCAACAGAATCACAGGAGGTCACTGGTGGCAAGAGGATGCATATATTTGCTAAGGAAGTCACTAGTTGCTAGAGGAACTCACTGGTAGCTACAGGACTAAGTTGTTGTTAAGAAAGTCACTGGTTGATAAGGAAGTCAATGTTTTTAATAAAGAAAAACAGTGGTTCCTAAGGAGGTCACCAGTTTTTAGGGGAAGGTCACTGGGTGTAAGGAGACTAAGATGTTGCTAAGTAAATCAACAGTTTTTAAGAAAGTCATAGTTTGCAAAGCAACGGCAGTCGTTGCAAAGAAAACCATCGCTTGCTAAGGAAGTCACTGGTTGCTAGTGGATCTCACTGTTTGCGAAGAAATTTACTGGTTGCTAGGGGACAAAGTAATTGATAAAGAATTCAAAAGTTGATAACAAAGTCATTTGTTCTAAGCGGACTACGTTGTTGCAAAACAGTATGTAAAATAGTTATCCTCGGGCGGGGCAGCTATTAACCCTGGAGCACAATTTGAACACACTTGCTAGAGGTCGATACGGCAATGCTACATACTTAATTTCAAAACTGTAGGCCTTGTGGTTTCTGGGAATGTTTTTTCCCTATATAAGTCTATGGTAAACAATTGGCCCCCGGGCAGAACCAGTATTAACCGCAGTGGCAAGATTTGAACAATGTATGCGGAGGTTTACTAGGCAATGCTACATGCTACATATCTACCATCTGTGCCTTGTGGTTTCAGAGAAAGAATATTGTTCCGATGTAAGGTTATATGGAAACCAGTTACTCCTGGAAATGGTCAATTTTGAACACAGAGGCATGATTTTAAGAATTCGGTAGAGGTTCACTAGACAGTTTTACACACCAACTTTCTCAGCTATGTACCTTGTGGTTTTGGAAAATAGTTTTTTAAAATCTAATGATCCCTCCCCCGGTGCGGATCAATTTTGGCCCGGGGTCATGAGTTGAATAATTTTGGTAGAAGTCCACTAGGAAATGCTACATACCAAATATCTAAGCTTTCGCCTTTGTTCTTTCAGAGATTAAGCTTTTAAAGTGTTTCTAATAGAACCATATGTAAAATCAAGTGAACCCCAGGTTGTGGTCAATTTTGACACGGGGTCATGATTCAAATAATTTTAATGCAAGTCCACTAGGCAATGCTACATGCCTAATATCTAAGCTCTTGGGCTTGTGGTTTCAGAGTTTTTTTGTAAAGTGTTTCCTTGATAAACAAAATTATGTTTAATTAAATGACCCCCGAGCGGGGTCAATTTCTACCTTTGGGTCATGAGTTGAACTCTTTTGATAGATGTCTACTACGTCGCACGACATGCTAAATATCTAAGCTCTGGACCTAGTGGTTTTTACAGAAGCAGATTTTATAAGTTTTTCCTGTGAAATCCTACGTAAAATTAAGTCTTCCCTGGGTTCAATTTTGACTCGGGGGAATTGATTGGAAAAATTTCGGTAATGGTTAACTAGGCAATGCTACATTCAAAGTAAGCATTAATCCTTGTTGTTTAAGATAAGCAGATTTTTAAAGTTTTTATTTAGAAATATATGTAAAATTAGCCCATGGGGATCATGATTTGAACAATTTTGGTAGAAACCAACTAGGCAATGCCTCACGCCAAATATCTAAGCTTTGGGCATTCCAGTTTTAGAGGAGAATTTGAAAAAGTTGTTCCTATGTGCTCCCATAGCAACCTGATATCTGCATGGAATAAGATTCTTTGAAAAATTTGGTGGAGCTTTATGCAATTCATATTTATGCCAGTTTAATTAACATTGCTCTGCTGGTTTCAGAGGAGATGTCATTTGTATAATATTTTTAGTGTTAACCACGGACGGACGTCGGACAGTCCACGATCCAAAAGGCTCACTATGATCACTTCGTGGTCAGGAGAGTTAAAAAAAGGTGTTGATAAATATAAAGAATAAATGTTCTGTCAGCAAAGAAATGAAACCTACTTATTACATATTATATATATTATGAAAAATTTATATGCATGAGTTATAACCACATATGACCTTCGACGCGCGAAAATGTACCTTCGGACATTTGTTACATAATTCGACAATGATTGGTAAAAAACCCATAAAATTTAACATTTTTGTCACCCTCTTTAAATGCAAAACCAATGATAAAAACTGATAGCTACTATATTTTACTCAACAGAAACATACCATTTGCTTCAAAATCCTCCAAGACCATTACTATGGCAACAGCGATTTGAAATTATTCTTTTTTTAATCTTTGCTATACCCTATGAAAAAGGCAGATCGTGGAAGAATAAGGAAGACATGAAATAGTTCACCAGATATGATATATATTAAAAGAGTATATAATGTTGCAACCAAAAATAAATGATGCTGTTAGGAAATGATTACCGGAATAGTTTACTGCCCATGTAAACTGAAGTGAGTTTTGACGTCAAATTGTGGTATGTGACGTCATTTTTAGAGTGAAAAATGACGCCTTAGGTATACTTTTTTAACATGTTGTAGTTTTGTATGTACTGAACGTCGGTTACTGAAATTTTCCAATATTGATATTGAAATATTGTTTGTTCAAATATGTAAGAAGGCTAGTTTCCAAGTATTTTGTCCGAAGACCCATTTTCCCGTGTCGCTGGTCATATTGTTAACCAGTACTTGAAACATATTGCCTGTTATAAATGTACTTTATCAAATTATGCTATACTTTGTATACATATTTGTAAATGCATATATATTTTGCATGGGCAGGAGGCCTTAAAGCGATTAAAATATTGTCATTGTCATATAAGCTGTTATGTCAAAGGTCTAAAGCACATATCAACAAGTTTTTGGTCAAAACCTCACTGAAAAATGTTTTCAACAATTGCTGAAAATAAATATTATTTTCGTATTGAACATCGATTTTTCTCGAAAAATAGCTACTTAGGAAGATAATTTACAATTCATTTACAATTCATATAAATTATATCATAACTATTGAGACGGACGCAACATGCCAATGATTTTTTAATGAGATAATACTTGGCTCAATAAATCTGGGTTTAAGCACGACATGTCTACTTTATGTATACCATATATAAATGTTTGCACACGGATACAACAAAATCCAACAGGGGCTTGTCAGCGAACGAAGTTCAAACCTGGTAAAATCGTTTCTAAGACCATAGCCTCTGGTTTAGCAACATACCACACTTTGTTACCCTGTTAGCTCGATCGAGTGATGTGTATGGCCTACATGTGAGCTGTAATGTATACATACTTTGTAGACTGGCCATAGGAGCTCTTAAGTATATTTACATGATAGACTGGTCACTTGAGGTGATATTTATGACCTACATGTGAGATGTTATGTATATAGACTGGTCATGTAAGCTGTTTTGTATACTTTCTTGATAGACTGGTCATTTAAGGTGCTATGTATGACCTACCTGTGAGGTGTTAGGTATTATAATTTGAAATAATGGTCATGTGAGCTGTTCTGTATACTTTCTTGATAGACTGGTCATGTGAGGTGCTATGTATGACCTACCTGTGAGGTGTTAGGTATACTTACTTGGTTAACCGGTCTTGTGAGCTGTTATGTATACTTACATGGTAGAATGGTCATGTTAGGTGATATGTAAACTTATTTAGTAGACTGGTCATGTGAGGTATTAGGTAAACGTACTTTGTAGACTGATCATGTGCGGTGTACTGTATACTTACATGGAACACGGGCTTTGTTAAGTGCTGTGTACGACCAGTATGTGAGGAGTGAGGAATACCTACTTAGTAGACTTGTCATATGAGGTGTAATGTTTGACCTACATGTGAGGCGTTATGTATTATTACTTGGTAGACTGGTAAAATGTTGTATTGGGTATATTGCTTGGTAGACTGGTCGTGTGAGGTGCTATGTATGACTGTATAAATGTAAGGTATTAGGTATACTTACTTTGTAAACTGGTCATGTGAACTGTTATGTATACTTATATAGTAGACTGGTCATGTGGAGTTAAGTACACTTACTTGGTATTCTGGTCATGTGATCTGTTATGCATAATTACTTGGTAGACTGGTCAGGTTAGGTGGTCTAACTACTTACTTGGTACAAAGGTCATGTAAGGTACTTGGGTATACTTACTTGTTAGACTTGTCATGTGAGCTTGTCCTACATGTGAGCTTGTATGTATGACCTACATGTGAGCTGGTATGTATACTTACTTCAGATAAGGTAAGGTGCTATGTATTACCTACATGTGAGGTGTTATGTATACTTATTTGGTAGACTGGCATGTGAGCTGTTATGTATACTTACTTAGTAGACTGGTCATGTGAGGTGTTATGTATACTTACTTGTTAGACTGGTCATAAAAATTTTCTGAAGCGCTTCCAACTCATCTTCAGGAGATATGTCCTTCGAACCAAACTGATTGCGATCCGGCCACACCTCTCTAAAACAATGAAGAAACTATGTTCTAAACACTATACAATGATGTGTAACAAACAAAGAAAATAGTCATTTGAATACATAACAATACTAATATGATAACCCTGACCCCATAGTTATGGACAAAAATGTCAGGCTATGCAAGGGAAACACAATTTATTAGAATCATTTAAACTATCCATTTCCAGCTTGAGAAGGACTGTGTCACTCTGATGTATTTATGAATTGATATTTCTTGTTTCTTGAGATTTCTTAGTGTTCGTTTTAAGGGTCATGCATCTTAACCCTGCAACTAAATACTTCAACTTTTATCATTTCCAATGAAGACCAATTGTGCACTAAAGATCTTGAGCCTTATACAAGTTACGTTCGATGACTGCTCCCAGAGGTTCTACCGGCATTTGTGCTGAAAAAGCAATTATGGTGGACCCGGTCAAATTCTGATGATTGGATTTGAATCAGGGACCTGCAGGTTATGGGCCTGGTGCTTAACCCTACATTACAGCATCTCTCTTAGACTATGTGACAAAGTATGTTCCCTCGTAAAAGCTAAAATAGAAACTGCTGAATGGACATTCCGAAGTAACCTTTGGGACCGCAAGACTAGTGTTTTTTGTTTGTTTAAAGATCAGACTCTACAAAAAACATATCTGTTGAATTTCTGCCATGCAGTTATTAAAGAATTTTTTCCATTTTTTACCTTGCTGCTCTGAAGGCTGCCACTGCCTCCCCTGACTTTTTTTCTTTCATGATATCTTGAATATGAATCAAAGCACCTACCCTGCAATAGATGGAAAACGTAAGACTTGAAAATATAAGTGCTACAAGTCATGCATCATGCAACTGACCCCTTAACAAATTATTTTACAACAGGATGTTAATTTCATGGAAAAGCTTTATATACCATTGTTCACCGACATCAACCTTCGACTCTTCATGAAATGGTGTGACATACTCGGGAATATTACCACGTCCTTGGCATATGTCCAACAATTCACTTGAAATACCATACCATAAATCCTTTAACTTCTGTTCACTGGGTTCCACATGACACTGACTCTCTGAAATAGACAATATGATCAGTTATATACCAATGTGAAGGAACTGTCCATTTTCGTACACTGTCTTGCCCTTCTGACACAGATGATGCCTTAGTACAATGAAACCAGTTCAAAAAATTACTGTATCC